>JAEANM010000809.1:0-31974 GCA_017656035.1 Myanophis thanlyinensis
TTTACATCTTCCAATCAGAGAGCAGGATTCTCCCGCTCTCTTTATTATAATTGACAAACTGCTTGTCTCCAAGCATATCATATATGGTATGCTGTCTCCCAGCACACCATATATGGGTACAGAACAGTACCTTTGTTTTATCACACTGTTCTTAAATATCCTGTGCCAATTGCATCCAATATATTTGCTCAATTTCTCCTGACAAACATAACTCCCACTTTATTAAAACAAAAGGGCAGACGTGCAATCACACAGACATGTTTGTTTCTTTTAACAAACATTTATTCAGTACAATAGACAGCACTCACTAAATTTCTACTAGCATTCGTTTGCTTTTGCCTCCATTTTCCCATCCTTAGTAAACACTGTGCCAATAGTGCCAATTCATTTTTTTTTCTTTTTTGGCTTTTATGTGTTATCTTGCAATACATTAATTTGCTCCATTTTCTCTGTCAAATACATCCACCTGGATCTTTGGTACATTAATTCTCAAATTCATGCTTTTCATTGCATCATGTAGTCTAACATTCCTTGCAAATATTCTGGGTTCTTGGCTGACCACTGAACATCACTGGCATCCTAAAGTACACTCTGTAAACTGTTTAGAAAGGGCTGTAAAGCACTGTGAAGTGGTATATAAGTCTAAACGCTATTGCTACCAAAACCCCTTACATTTTTACCCATAAATACTTTAAAAAATACATTAAGGAAACATCACACACCCTTGCCCTACTTACTCCTTGCTTAATGCTAAACCTTCCATTCATTACACATTCAATTTCTTTACTTTCGCAACCAAATTTCAAAATGTTTGGTAATTCAAGGCTGCTCAGTTTGAGTGCTTTCTCTAAATGAACGCCATAATTGCATAATTTTGAATGTGTAATAATGCATGTCATTTTGACATCATTGTGGATTGTTACAGGTGCCTATTTTAATCTCATTAGTTTATATTCAACCAGGGATGAACAAATGACCCTGCAAGTAGAAATTATTTTTTTTCTTCATTCCTCCCCCACAATTTGGGGTAAAAGGTCAAATCTTGGTAAGAGAAGAGAAATCTAGTTTTATCATTTAACCATGACTAAAAATACTCCCTTACGTTGTTTTCAGACTCAGGATCTGCTCCCTGAAGCATCTGTTTAGTCTTTAAGTAACTCATAAGGCAAATTTAATGTGATTACTGCCCACCTCCACGACAATACTGCAATGATTCAGGGTTTAAGCTACTGTATGAGACAGAGATTGTGTTCGCACATCAGGACACAGTTTAATTGGGCTTGTTGCATTCTGATTTAGGTAATGCACGAATGCAGCAACTGCCATTTGCAATCCAAAGCATATACCATAGCATTTCGAATCAGTCGAATCACCTATCGTTTTCCAATACACTATAGTTTAGAGCAGGGGTCTCCAACCATGGCAACTTTAAGACTTGTGGACTTCAACTCCCAGAATTCCAGCAAGTTGCCATGGTTTGAGACCCTTGGTTTAGAGCACAGGCTATCACCACATGGGAATCCAGCAAGGTTGTGTTCATGCAAAATAATTAGGTTGGATACTGAATCCATTTTGCATAGCACACCAAATAATCAGCCAACCAATAGGGCTGAATTCTCACGACGTAAGTCAAAAAAATAGTTAAAACCAATTGAGGGTTAACGATCATGGTTCCTATTAACCATTAACCTATTAATACAGCAAGAGAAAACCTGACAAGGACCCCAACAAAACAATTTTTATTAAGAAGCTTAACAACAGGACGGTGCTAGGCGGCACTAAATTCTTCTAGTGTCCCATTGAGCCGCTGCCAATCAAAGTCCCGACCTAAGGCAGCTTCTGCTACCGTTCCATTCAGGCGCTTTGGATTCCGAACCCGCCCTATTAAAGCGCTCCCATTGGCGGACGGAAAGGGGTGACGTCAAAACAGAATTCATCAGACAGATAAACGCTGCATGTGACGTACTTTTCCCTCGTATTGGCCTTTGCCCCACCTACCAGCTCTTGGATTGGCCAAGCTCCCCGTCTGTCTGTAGACCACGCTCTCCTCCTCCTCCTCCCCCCCCCCCGCTCTTACCGGAAACGAAAGCACATTGACCGCTTCGAGCATGCGCCGTGATCAATTCCACGCGTTGGGACGTACCGTCTCTCTTTAGCACCGCCTTTATCCCCTGCTTTAAGTGGCTGCACGCCACGTCCATCAAAGAAGCTCACCAATAGCTGATTACGCCCCGCCTTCTTGGCCGGGCCGGAAGACTTTTCCAATGGGTTTCCTTTCTGGGCTTTGGGGGGCGGGGCGGTTACCGGTTGGTTTTGCTTAGGGCGGTCCAATAAATCGAGATGGCAGAGGTCGCGGGCGAGCGAGGCTCCGTCGGCTTTTAAAGAGGCTTCCTATGGCCCTGGCGAGATCGCAGCGCCAGTCAAGGGTCTCCTCTGTCCTCGCCTCCGATCTCCTCTGGTCGTCCTATGGAGCCGGCCTTAGGCCCAGAGTCGCGCTGCCTAGCCTTGTCTTTCCCGTCGCCTTTCGTGGGCGATCAGGCCCTGGCCAGGGCAACGGCCAGGGAGGGGAAGGAAGGGGAAACGTTTGGCGCCGGGCTCGCCCGAACGACCTGTACGAATTGCTGGGAGTGCAAAGCAACGCGACTCAGGCCCAAATTAAGAGCGCTTACTACAGACAGTCCTTTCTCTATCACCCGGATCGCAATGCGGGCAGCGGGGAAGCGGCCGAACGCTTCATCCACATCACTCAGGCCTACCAGGTCCTGGGCAGCCTCAGCCTGCGCAAGAAGTACGACCGGGGCCTCCTCACCCAGAAGGACATTTCCAACGCCAAGAAGCCCTCGGGCAAAAGTAAAGCAGCCACAGCAGCAGCAGCTCAGTCAGTGTCCAAGAAGAAGACGATGTACACCTCTGGCTATCCCTCAGGCAAGCCCATCTTCAACTTCGATGAATTTTACCGGGCCCATTATGGCGAGCAGCTGGAACGGGACCGCCTGCTGCGGCTAAAGCAGCAAGAACTGCAGAAGCGCAAAGACAGCATGAAGGAGGAGAAGTACAGATTCTTGGAAAGTATCCTCCTCGCACTGTTTTTATCGGGTGTCATCATCCTATTCCGATTCCAGTGAAGGAGAAGATGGGAAGAAAGTTGTGCTAACCTTGGAGGCTGACCTCTTGGGGGAAAGCTTTGGAAACAGGCGAAACAGGGCCAAGACATTTATGAACTTTCTGCTTGCCGGGCACTCGCAGCAGCTTTTGGGTTACATGAGCAATCTCTTGGGGAACCTTCATCTAGTGCCCAGAGGACTTGACGGTTTTAGAAGGATTTGAAACAGTCACAGTTTTAGGTAGTTGATTATCCGTGCCAACCTTGGGAGAAGGAATATTAGGTTCTTGCCCGTGCAAAATATCACCAGGTTGTCACTTCTGTAGCATGAAATCCTTCCTCTTTCTTTGAGACAAGAGTAGAAAGATTTGAGGTAGTTTTTCTTTTCTTTTCACGGGGGTTGGAATGTTGCTGGGTTTGCACAGGCCTATTTCAATTGTTGTTGAGACTTGTTCTGGATTTTGGGCCCAAGGCTGCTGCAGAATGTAAAAGTGCAGAAAGAAATTTGTTATGAACAATCGTTTCATTGTTGTTAAGCATTCAAATGGACAGTTTCTGGACAGTTTGACTTCTGGTACTGAGAGCCAATCATGTCTTTACCATAAATGTAATTTAATTGGATAAACTGTTTGAACACTGGGCTTTTTGCAGATTCTATAGCTGTACTGTGGTTTCCTTATGTCTACAAAACGTTCAAGTCACGCACAAACACACTTTGTTTTAAAACTTCAAAAGCACAAAGATTGATGATACATTATTGAGCTATCTTTTAACTATGATGTCTTTTACATTAACATTGGGGATGACTTAGAATACTGCCAAAACATGCTTTTTAATTGGAGGTTGTGTTCTCTGCAGTAATCTTCCCAGGGTTTTGGGGGTTTTTTGCCCACTAAAACTGCATTTACATAGTATTTGTTTAAACTATTATATTTTTAACTGACCCACCCAAACAATTGGGTAATTTTATGATCCCATTTTCACACAGTGTATTACATCATGAACAAATCAAACAATGAGATTGCATAATCGAATCCCAGAAACCAGAACATAAACACACGTCAAATTTAGTATATTGTACAAATAATCTTAATTTTTTGTAAACACATCTACTCTTGCAGCCTTCGTCCTTATTTGTAAGCCCCATTTTTCTCTTTCCCTTTCTTTATGATTTTCATTCTAAATCTCCCTAAGCTGTCTGCAGTCTGCTCCTAGTCTGGATGACAGTGAAAAAGCGCCTGCCCTTTTTTCAGTTTTTAGCCAATAACCCCTCCCCTATAGCAATTCTCCTTTGTTTTCAAAAACTGGAATGTTGTTCCTAAACAGTACTATAGAGGGAGTCCTAGTACTGTACTGATCTACAACTGCTAGTGAAATCATTTAGATTCATAAGCTAGAGTGCTTTGTTCTTGGACTAGCTGGATTTAAGAAGAATGAATCCTCCTCATATATGGATAGTGAGAGGAAATAAGTTTCTTGTGATTGATGACTGTCATAAAAACAGCCATCAATCTCAAACTAGAAAAAAACGAGTCCTGTTCCGTTGGATATAAAGAACCACCAGACTAGGAGTGATATATATTTTTTATCTTCTTTGTACTTTGTAATTAGCTTAATGTATTTGAACTCCCTTTAGATTGTTGCTCTGCAGGTAGATTTCCATTAGATGCCAATTTTGGATACATTTCAGATTGTTGTTCTTGTTCATCCCTAGGATGTTTCAAGGATCACTTTCAGATAAAGTTCTTTGGAAGATACAGAAGCCAGTTTAGACATTGTAATAACTGATGTAATAATGGAGAAAAAAGGCACTCTGAGGCAGTATTGCACAAGAGTATATAATAAATCATAAATCAGCAAATAGGATTTTGACTTGTCATATAACCAGCCTTCCACGTTTAGGGGCACTTTTTTAAAAGTGTATGCACTTCATAGCTGAGCACCAAGCCCTGTGTTAAATTAAGCATGGCCACAGAGAATATAAGAAGCCCATAACGAAAGCTTCCTAGCCTTTTTAGTGTCTCCTCCCCCCACCTCCCGCCACCAAGATAATACTAATTCATCTGATACCTCCTGTATGACAGTATGACAGTACACTGAAATATACCTGTTAGGATCTCCTAGGCATTTTATGCAACATTTCAAGGAATTCTGCCCCCCCCCCCCTCCACCAGTCTTGCATTGTGTGGCTTAGGTTCAGGTGGAACTGCATGGTGGTCGCTAGGGCTTTCTGGAGAAGCTTGCAGAATCTCTGTTGCCTTGCCTTCACAAGCGTATCTGGATGCTGCTGTTGCCAAGGCAACGGGTGGCCCATCAGCAAGTTGGAGAGCCTGGCTGGCCCTCTCCACCAATAGCAGAGCCTGACTGGCATCCCAGAGACAGCGGCTGCTGCCTGTAACCAAGGGCTACCCATTGGCAAATGGGAAGCAGATCTTTCTTTCTCTTGCTCAACCTAAGCAGATAGAGGGCTAAGATGACTCCCCTCCCCTCCCCTTCTCTCCATCAGCAGTTTCTGAGCAGCCAGTATATGAGCAAAATAACCTGTCCCTTGAGATTTCTGTGAGGATGGGGATCCAGCCAACTTTACCAGCTACAATTTGAACAAGCTGTGCTTGATTTCTAATGTGGGAGAGCCCAGGAACTCAAAGCAAGGCTGAACTTTGGTTCTATTCTTCATTTGAATGGACTTGTGGGAACAGCCTGAATTAAAGGACTGAAGTTTTACATCTGGTGTGCTATCAAGGCTTTCACAACAGAGATGTCGTGATCTGGGAGATACACCATGGTATGGTGTATCTCACAGGTAGAGGTATGTTTTTGTGCCAGCCATTCTTACCATGATGTCACATGCCAAGAATGAACAAGACACCTGTCATATACTTAGCATAGCCCATGAACCACAACATCTCCAGTTCTTTGAAATCTGCTCCTTAGGAAATTGACTCTGAAATATGTATGTAGTTCAAAACACACTAATTGCTTGAATTCAGATGTGTAACATTTCTGCCAAATGGCCAAAAGAAGACCCCCAATGCCATATGAGTACAATTGTTAAGACCTGATAATGAAACCTTAGAATTTGGCTTTGGAGTTTGATCAGATCATGGGGAGGGGCATGTTTCATATCAATTGTCTCTAACCCCAGAAACTTTCCAGTTGTGTTGACAGTAGCAACCAGTTTATTTGGTATTACTGGCATAAATTCTAATTGTGGGAGAAATATAGTTTGCTACCACTACCCTCAAAACAATAACTTCAACTATATTAAGTTGTTACGTTCTTTGTTATAAAATATTTTTATTGGTAGTATAATATCTTAGACATAGGATTAGGGATATTAACTATTGTGTATCATTTTCTCAGAAAACTGATTTAATAATGCTGCATGAATAATTTACCAAATTTGTTATAGCCATCGACTCCATTAAACTCTGGGCGGCTTACAAAATTGAAAAAACAATAAAAACAAGCACACAAGTAGATGATCTGGACTAAAACCACCAGAACAATAAATACAATACTAATTTGTGGCCCCACTCATACATCAATGAATACAACCCCTAGACCTGTGATGGCAAACCTACGGCACGGGTGCCCTAGGTGGCATGTAGAGCCATCTTGTGGGGATGGAGGCACAAACTGTTGGCCAACTTACCTTCAGCTGAGCATGCAATTGCGCATGCACGCGTGCATGATTGCAGAGACCCAGCTGGTCTTCGGGCCTCCGCTGTGCATGTGCGCGATTGCAGCAGGAAATCCAGCTGGTCTTCGGAGCTCTCCAGCGCGTGCAGATGCGATTGCTCATATGTGCGTGAGTGGCTGCATGCAGCTACATGCATTGCACGTGCAAATCTGCATGTATGCGCAGATGGTGCAGTTGCACATGTGCACATGGAGGAACCTCACGCAAGTGTGGATGGCACGCGCAAAGCACGTGTACTTTTCGGCACTCAGTAAGTAAAAGGTTCGCCACCACTGCCCTAGATGGAAACAAGTGTCAGGTTTTCTTAAAGGTTTTCTGGAATGTCAGGGAAGTTGGCACCTTTCTTATCTCTGGGGGTTACTAATCTAGCGTGGTGGTAGAGTAACAGAGAAAGCACACCTTGAAGTTTAGTGGTTTAATAGTAAGCACCTAGAGTACACTTACTCTGAATACCAGGTGGTCAGAAACAATTGGAGGATAACCTTGGATAACCAGGCCATATATCATATATAAATAATAAGAATGCCCAAACTACTATAATTTAAGAATGATAATTTCAGCCTAAAGTGAGAATTCTGCATTGATTTCCTCTTGGGTTTTTTTTTTTTTTTGGGGGGGGGGGGAGGGCTAGCTAAGATATTCCCAACAGTCTTTCCAACACCAAAGTTTAACAGAATAACAGAGTTGGAAGGGACCTTGTAGGTCATCTAGTCCAACCCCCTCACCCAAGCAGAAGATCCTACACCATTTAAAAGCTTAAACCCGTTTTCTATTATGTTGCTTAAAAGTCCAACCTTCATATTTGTAGGAAAGGAAGGAAAGCCACTGACTGAAATACTCTGATCTTTACAGAGATCATAGCATCTGAATATTTCCCCCCCCCCCATCCTCTTCACTGCTAGCCTAACAGGTGCTAGTCCTTGGACTTCCTTTTGTGTTGATAGAGCTTCAGTTAGATGTCTTTATTGTCAGTTTGAAGGCTGTTTGCTGTACCTTGGCTGTCATTATTTTGATCTTCCTTATATTTAAATTTTAGCTCCATTTTTGGGAGGGGGAGGGGCTGCCCCTGGACTTTCATTACTTGAGTTTGCAGATACTTTGCATTTTTCTGCTAGCAGAGTAGTGTTATCAGCATATGTTTGTTCCTACTGTTTTAAAACCACATCTTCCAATCCAGCCTCCCTCAATATATATTCAGCAGAGATGGAATAAATAAGGAGAGAGTATGCAGCTCCGTCTCGTTCCTTTGCTGACCTGGAGCAAGTCCATTTCATCCTGACCATAGCTTCCTATCCTTTGTACAGATTTCACATGAAGAGCCAATGAGATGTTCTCCATTCCCCAAAACTTTCCCCAGCTTGACATAGTTGACCCAAATGAGGGCAGTTTTATAAGCAATTAAACACACATTGATTTCTTGTTGGTAATGTTTAGCTTTCCCATCAGCAATAATGTTTCTTGTTCTTAGTCTTTTCTAAAATCAGAGTGAACACATAATTTCCCCCTTTCCATGTAGTGCTCTAATCTGTGTTGGATTAATTTAGCATTATTTTGCTAGCATGTGACACTTAAGAATGTCATACAATACTTTGCATACTCATATAATACTTTTCAGACTCCTTTCTTTGGTGTTGGTATGTAAACTGATTGTTTCCGATCTGTAAGCCACTCTGTTCTCCAGATTTGATGTCGTAATTCAGTTACAGTTTTTACTGACTTTTCTGTTATTTGCCACATTTTTGTAGATATTCCACCAATTCCTGTACACTTCTGAATTGATAATGACTGGACTGCTGATCTAACTTCATTTTTTTAATACTGGAGATTCTTGTAAATAGATATATTTACAACTACAATTAAATGGCTTAGATATTGATACCTCTATTGTACAGAACTTAAGCACGCTCTTTCTTTGATGTTTTTTGAGTCAATTGTTACCTGTCCTTGGTGATTTGAGATTGGAACTTCCTTCTGAGTTTGGAGATCTTTTGGAAGACTTTCCTTGTGTTATTGTGCCTGCTTCCATCTTTGATCTCTTTAGAGAGATTGGTCTAATACTGCTCCTGGTTTTTTCTCAGAGCTTTCCAAAATTCTTTAAGTTCATTCTCGAGATCTTTGTCTTCCTGACTTTAGTTTTGCTTGTCTTCTTCACAAGTTCCACCATTTGTTCTCTCTCTTGTTTGCTCCCTGTTTCCTAGTCTCTTTTCATAACCGTCCTTAACAACTTCTTTGAATTCATTTCACGGTTCCCCATGAATAAGATTCAGCATATTGAAGTGATTCCTGATAATTTCCTTAGTAAAGTTGAGTACATACGAGTAGTCCTTGACTTATGACCACATTTGAGCCCAAAATTTATGTTGCTAAATGAGACATTTGTTAAGTGAATTTTGCTCCAGTTAATGACCTTTCTTGCCACATTTGTTATGTGAATCCCTGCAGTTGTGAAGTTACTAACCCGGTTGTTAAGTGCATCGGGCTTCCCCCTTTGTCTTTGCTTGTCGGAAAGTCACAAAAGCTGATCGCATATCCCCGGGACACTGCAACCGTCATAAATATGAGTCAATAGCTAACCATCTGGATTTTGATCATGTGACCATGAGGATGCTGCAACAGTCCTAAGTGTGAAAATGGCTATCAGTCACTTTTTCCAGTGCTGTTGTAACTTTGCATGGTCACTAAACAAATTATTGTAAGTTGAGGACTACCTGTACTCAAGACCATATTGTGGAAAGTGCTTGACAGTGTTCTTCCCCTTTGCTTGGCTTGAAGAATGACAAAATAATTGGATTCTCAAAGACTGGTAAGTTGTACTCCTGCTTCGTTTTGGTTTTCTTGGGCCGTATAGTATGCTTTCCTCCTTGCTATTTCCAACTTTGGCATTCCAGATTCTTACTGGAAGCTCTATATCTTACATATTCTTTCAATTTAAGCTTGAACTTGACCATACAATTCGTCAACCTACTTTTGGTCTGCACCAATTGTTGGAACGTAAGACTATGGAGAACCCTTCAATATCTACTTCTTTCGGCTGTTCCCGTTAGGGGTCGCCACAGAGAATCATCTGTTTCCACCTAACTCTATCCTCAGCATCCTCTACTCTCGCCCCAATTTACTTCATGTCCTCTTTTAGCACATCCCTGTATCTCCTCTTTGGCCTTCCTCTTGATCTCTTGCCTGGCAGTTCCATCTCCAACATCCTTCTACCAATATAACCACCATCCCTCCTCTGCACATGTCCAAACCATCTCAATCTGGCCTCTCTGGCCTTGTCCCCAAAACAGCAACTATAAGTCATTTAATCTTTTACTGCATTGAACTTTCCATATTCCCTTTGTAATTCTGTCTTTGCAGGTTTGGGTTTTCCTGTTCTGCATGGCAACTCAGCAAATAAGAGATCTGGAAGGCTTTAATCTAGCTGTATCATAAGCACCATTAATAGTACTCCAAAAGACATTCAACTCTTTCTTTCCTTATTTCCTTCCTTCTCTCCCTTCCACTTTAAAGTTTGCCCTACTTTAAACAATTTTGGGAAGCTTACATATTGAAAGTCATGAACAACAACAAAAGAAAACAGTGCATGTCCTGAATAACCAAGTATAACACGCCCAAAACCAATGGGCTCACCAATCATCTTAATCTCAGACCTAAAAAGCAAAGGAAGATTTTCAGGAAAGGAATTTTCGGGAAGTTTGAAGGAATTGCTATTTAAACAGGTTGTGAATTTGTTTCAAAGATACTTTAATGAGAAGACTCCATGGTATATGAATCACCAATAGTAAAAGTGGAAAGCTCAGAGTCCTTTTTGGATTAGAGTGGTTTATAAGCCCCAGTAAATGAATAAATAATAAATAAAGCCTTCTCTTTTTTTACTAGCAAACAAAAGCAAAACACAGTCTGGAACATAATCTTGAATGTGGGATGGATCTCCCTTCAAAAGTCTTCACATCCCTACAATTACTTTTGACTGTTAAGAAATAACGTCTCTATGGCTCCTGCCTTTATCTGTGTTTTCTCATTATTGCTGTTGGGTATGTGGTTCTATCCAGTCGTTGTTATTTAAATGCACATTTTGTGTTTTATTAGTAGCAATATCAAAATACTTCTCCCCCCACCTTGCTTTCAAAAATGTCGCTGTTTATCCGACTTGTAGCACCTTGCCAATATTTTGTCTGGTGCTTCCCCTAAACAGAATGGCTGGCCGTGCCAAGGGAACTCACTGCCAGCTGCTCCCACTCTGTGCGCATGAGCCTTTGGCAATGCAGATTTCTGTGAGATTGAACATTCCCTGACCATTTATCCTGGAGGGCTCCAGGCTGCTGGCCCCAAGTGCCTTCCAACTGATCCCACCCTGTGTGGAATTAAAATACTGAGCTTAAAAATGCAAGCATCAGCTCCCTTGTGAGTTGGCTCCTGGCCACCAAGGAAAAACTGAGGCTAATGGAAAGCCACTGGAGTGGAGTGTTGAAGGACTGGAGCTGGGCCAGCGAGATCCATTTGTCTAGCCACAACCATGAGTGACTGTGGCCAGACACACATTCTGAGTCACAACTCACAGGACTCTTCTGAGGACAATATAAAGCGAATCTTTATATTTTAGGCTCGCCAAGGAAAGAGAAATATAAGCCCCACAAAGGCTGGGAATTTGCTTAGGAAACTAGTTGCTTCGAGGCAAATGTTCTCAGATTACTGCTTTGATGGACATCAACTTCCTGATATTTCTTAGCTTCTATTTTTTTATTTTTTCAATGCTGTACTATCCTTTCCTGATTCTAGAAGATCATGTGCCTCAACCTCTCCCTTTCTTCAAACCTCCTTGTATAGTTACTATTTCCTTCCTGTCTACAGAAAAAAAAAATTCCTTAATCAGATTCGATGCATTGAAGATCTAACAGATGCATTCTCAAAACATAGTAAGCTTAGTCTTACCATTTCTTTTAGATTCTTACAGACTTTTGCAAAGAGGTAGTCCTTGACTTACAACCATTCATTTAGTGACCAAAGTTATACCAGCACGGAAAAATACAATCTATCACCAGTTTGCACATTTATGGCCATTGCATTATCCCCATGGTCACATGATCAGAATTTGAGTGCTTGGCAACCTGCATGTATTTCTGATGGTTGCAAATGGCCTCGGGTCAAGGAATCACCATTGGCACCTGCAATTTTTGAGCTGGCTTCCCACAAGCGAAGTCAATGGGGAAAGTCAGTTTTGCTTAAGAACCATGTATGTTGCTTAAGTACTGTACTTAAGTGACTCGTTTAACAACCATAGCAAAGAAGGTCATACAATGGGTGCAACTCACTTAACAACCGCCTTATTTAGCAATGCAAATTCTTCTCTCCATTGTGGTTGTGAAGTCAAAAGACTGCCTGTATACTTTCTGCTTTAATATCTTCTAGTTTTTCGTATTTTTTTAGATCTGAAATGTCTTCTAGGCTTTTCAATTGACTGTGTCCCATCCTCCTTATGCTGGTCTAACACTCTAATAAAAACTTGATTTGATTTACGAAGCTTAGTAACAATAATATGGGTTAGACTTGGGGAATGGTGTCTAGATTATAAATCCAAATTGGTTTGTTGTTTATACTTAGATGTTAGGTGAACACAGATCACACAGCTTCACTAACCAGTTATGTTGTCCAAATAGTGTCTGAAATGTTTGTGAACATTTTAATGCCATGCCATGATCGACATGGCAGACAGGATTAAAAAAAAACTGAGCAATACATGGCAAGTTATTTTTGTAAGCATCAGAGATATTAAATACTATTGCAACCAAACAGTATAAATGCCAGAGCAGCCCGATTTTCCAATTCTAAGCATGTCTTATTTTGTAGCAACTATCGAATGGCATCAAACAGAAAATAATGGATGTCCACAGAACAGGCAAGGGGAGCAAGTGACATCATATATGCCCTTATGTCAATCCAACAAATAATGTGAATAATGTAATTTGCCTTTAATTCATATCATGAGCCCAATGGCATCATTACTGGATTCAGACTTTGTGCTAAGTCCGTACTTTGGAATACTTGCTTTTGTTTTAGTGCAGTGTTTCTCAATCTCAGTTAACTTTAAGATATGTGACCTAAACTCCCAGAATTCCCCATCCACACTACTTTAAGGTTGAGAAACATTAGTTTAGTGTGTTGTGTGAATCCTATTCGGGCACAGGTTCTCTCCATGTTTAGCTCAAGCAGGATCTATTTATTCAGTCACTGGATGCTTGATTAGAATGCAAGACCCACCTACTTTCCCTGTTCCCCACCAAGACTCTTCAATGCACTTTTTATTCCTCCTGATAAATTCCTGTCTCCCTAGATTTTAATCCCAGGGCCTTTCTCCTCCTTTGTTTTCGCAGATCTTTAAGCATGTCTGAGAAGTTAACCATTACAAAGATCTACCCGATACTGGATTTCTAGAAAAAGACAAAGAAAATTATGTCTTGAAACCCAACACAGTTGTGTTGAGAGGAGATTCATTGGTGTTTCTTACTCATTTCCATTGGGATCAATTGTGGCATTCTGTACTGAAATGCTTTCCTTAGTGTATGCGTGTATCTATGACTTAGCAACGATGGAACTGAAGTCAATTCTACTTATCTCTCTGGCATAGATCTCAATGATCCCAATTCATCTACACAACAACCCTGCAGGATATGTTAGACTAAGAAAGACATTGGCATGCTCATCCATTGAATTCCGCCGAATGAGAATTCCAGCTGGATCTCCAGGATTGAATTCAGTTTGCAGTCAGTTTAAAACAACAGGTGATAAAGAGATAAACATACTATTCTTTATACTGTTTTTTCTTATTAGAATTATTTATTCATTTCAGGGCTGTGGGGAAGTACAGTATTTTTTTTTTACTTTTGTACTTGTCAATTGCAGGGGTCTAAGGCTATAAATAATATTGTTGTATTAATAGTAGCAATTAATAATAAGCATGTCACTGTAATTATTTTTTCTTAATTGCTTTGCTTACATTTTTCTCAAGAAGCTTTAAAGCAATCTTCTAGGGATAAGTCCATTATTACTGACTCCCTATTATACATGGCAGGTGCCAATCGGTAACTTATCTAGACCAATCTATTGACACCCATAAGTTGTTTATTTTAGAACATGGATATGGCATCTAATCTTTTTAACAGATCTTTACTGAAACTGAGCTCTTGCACGAATTCAGTCATTAGTGTTGATACAGCCCAAGTCATAATGCTTACTTATTTAGGACCCTGGAGAAGCAGCCAGATTCAATGGGCACAAACAATACTTTTTATTAAATCAGGGTCCATTCCCATCTTCCCTCCTACTTTCCCCCCTTCAGCTGACCTGGTGCTCCGGCCAAATCTTAATTTGCAGCAACAGCCAGAAGATTGTGCTGCCTCCCAGGGATTCTGTTGGTCTTATTTGAAACCTCTCTGGTAGCCTTGTCCCAGGTGCCTGTGGAACTCTCAGCTGGATTTTCATAAGATCAGCAGACAGCACCGCTACTGCTTTTAAGCAGACCATTGTTTGCCCCGGAGGCTATGCTCAAACAGATACTCTCCCCAGTATTTCTCAGCTTAGGCAAATTTAAGATGTGTGGACTTCAACTCCCAAAACACCCCAGTGAGAATTACTACAGGGGTCTCCTGGGAGTTGAAGTCACACATTGTAAACGTGTCAAGATTAAGAGACACTTATTTGGGGAACAAATTGACACTTATCCAGCAGCCTTTAACTTCAGCTTTATAAAGGCATTTATATCTGGGTTGCTAGATAACGAATAATTCATTTTTCTGAGGAAAGTTTTTCTTGGATACACGGTGCCTAGTAGTAGGAGAGGACAATACATAATAAGGAAAAGCCAAGTCATGTTATGCTTTCAAACAAAGCTGGCAAAGGCTGCCCGCAGACTGGCATGCATATTTTCAGAATGAATATGTGACGATCTGAATGTGCAACCGTACTGGTAAACATAGACATTTTCTGAATTGGCATAAAATGCTAGACACTAGTAAAATAGCATCAAGTGGTTGGTCATTCAGCATGTTGTGGGAACCAACATAATCTTAAACCCTAATATGATTATTCTGGGCCTATCACGATGTTTAACCACAGCAAGTGTGTGTGTGTGTGTGTGGTGGTGGGAGACCCAGTCTTGGAAATTCCTGCTGAGGAAACCCCACCATAAAGACAAAAGCAACACACGTTCTGCCTTCCTGCGAAAACCATGGCCCTCCAAGGTGCCTTTCCCACATACAGAATAACAAGCTTTGAAAACGCTGCATACAGAAATGTAGTATTTAAATTTATTCCAAAGAATTTTATATAGATATATTCCACATTTATGTTTCCACACTTATGTTTCCAAAAAACATTACATGGAAAAAAACGTTCACGAAGACAGCATGAGGTCTACCTTGAAGCTGCTGGGGGCACTGCCAGAATCATGGATGACCCCTGGGAAAGACACCCCCACCCCTTTCACACATGTATAAAGTTTTGCAGCAAAGTCCCCAAAGGAAGAAGGAAAAAAAAAAGAAGAACCAGTTCCGGCTTGTGCATTACGTCATTGAGGGAGGGGATCCAGTGAAGTTCGAGAGGTAGAGGAGACTGGAAATGGCCCCTCCTCCCCTCCTGTCCCTTCCATCTTGTGGTAAAATTGAAGGAGCAGATTTACATTCCAAGAGCGTGTTGTGGCCTCTAGGCTTGTTTGAGATACTGAGGATTGTTTTCGATGGTAGGACCGGTTTGCGCTTTTGGTCAATGAGAACCCACTCCTGCTTCCCACCGAAGAAAACCAGGATCTGGGCACCTGCAAGGGCCAAACCAGGTTATCACAGCAGGCTATTACGTTTTTGAACCTAGCCATCAAAAATAAAAACAATTCAGCATCAATGCTAGAAAACTAGTGACTTTAAATTTGCATGCATTTAAATGAATGAACATATACTTGAGAAATGGCCTTCTCTTGTTCCCTTTTTCTTGGGAGCTGAAATAGATTTGAGTGGAAATTTTCAAGCAAATGTTGATAACTCAAACATCCTTGTAAATGCTGGCACAAATATTCTCCTAATGTAATGCCCTCTTCCTCTATTCTCTCTTTCGTTGTTGTTTTTTTGTAATTAAACAATGGAAGCAAATTCATGAATGAGGCGTCTAACATTGGCTGTAAGACATGAGAGCATAAAGCAGATCTTCTCATTTCAGAGGCAGTATACCTTTAAGAAATAGTTGCTGGGAGCAAACTACTGAAAGATGCTCCATTCATAGGCTTTCCCGAGCCTTCTGATTGGCTGCGACTGTTACAAAGAAAATGCCAGACTAGATACATTGGGCCTGGAGTGTGACCCATCCGCATGAATTATAGATGCTGCTGGACTTAAAGGATACAAGGGGGGAAAAAAACTGCCCGTGAAATGTTAAATTTGGCCAATGAATACTTCAAACAGAAATTTGGCTCACGTTTTCTGGCAAAAGGTAGTTTTTATATTAAACCCAGAGTACGGAAATGGAGTTTCTTTCCAACTGAATATTGGAGTTTGACATTTCAGACTCAGTTGGTGCAATGTTTTATTTTAGCTGTCCAGCATCTTACCTCGGAAGAGACAGGGAAGGTGTGGGATATGTGGAGGAATTCTCAGGGATGGGTTGCATTACATTGCATTGCCTCAAATACCAACCCACCCACCCTGCACACTTTACTCTTTGTTCCCCCTGCTGTCTGGGTTTGGTAGCTGGTCCTGACTGAAGACAATATGTTATTGTACTGACTGGCCAGTGAATCTAATGGAGAAAATATAAGACTGGAGCTGTACTGGGGATCACTTACATTTTAGCTTAAGAGAGAAATCAGAGACCACCCTCCAAGTCTAATCGGATAGGGTTTCAATTCTGGAAGATCCTGAATGAATGCTGGGCGGCATCTCTTACCAGGAAGCAGAGATTCTTTCCTTCATTGCGATAACCTCCTAGTCCTCCTTATAACTCCACCATTCACCCTGCGTTCCAGTTCCCATGAAGACTGCTATTAAGTTCCCACGATGACTGAAACAGTCCTTTGTGAGTTGGGAAATGCCCCATTTTTGGTGGCAGGGAAAAATAAGATACGTCTTATCTAGATGTCACCTCCTTCACTTTTTTTTTTAAATCAAGTTTGAACATCGAAATCCCACAAGTGGAAATGGTGGCAGAAGCTTTTCTAAAGGAGCTTCGCCCCCATTGCAACAAAGCTTCCTGCTTTTCTAATCTAGTACAAAGAGTAGGGGCTTGGTTTTGCAACCCTGGATTTGAAAAGATGCCCAATGGGTGCTTCCTGGTACAATTTCCACCCCCTCTCCAAAAAAACAGCTGCGGTGGGTTCAGTTGTAGGACGTCATTACCCACTGAGGCAGGAAGTAGCCATTCCTCACTTGGTGAGCCTGGGCAATCTGTCTGCTGCTTTTGGCTCACAGTCACACCTTTCACACTTTCTAGTCACAAGCCACTCAAAGTCTCTTTCTCTACTGCAGAGCTTCCCAACACTGGCAACTTTTAAGACATGCAGATTTCAACTCCTAGAATTCCCCAGCCAGAATTCTGGGACTTGAAGTCCACATGCCTTAACATTGTCAAGCTTGGGAAACCCTGCTCTAATGGGAATGGCACAGTTGGCTGCCACAACCCCCTTGCTAGCTCAGCTGTCCTCCTCTAAATGGGTGTCCTGCTATGGGTCTTTACAAACTCAGCCTTGCTGGAGCTGAAATAAAATCTCATTGCACAGAAGCGAAAAGCAAAGAACTTTTGATATTTGAAAGTGACATTTCAAGGCTTGGGAATTTTGATTTTTTTTTTTTTTGAATTTAGTTTTGGTTTTTGTTACAAACAACCTTGATCTCAGACTGAAGAGGGTAATTTATTTTCTAGCCGGCTCTGAGGAGGTCAGAGGGCCCGGGCTGTCCGTTGGGAATGGCCAAATGTACCCTTAGATCCCTGAGCAGGGAAATAATAACAAAACGATATTATCCACCACCTGGAAGGCTACTGCAGAGAGGAAAAACCAAAGCAGTGACTCACTCAGAGATACTGTGGGCAGCCTCCACAGAGGCGAATATAAAAAGTGATCCATTTTTACATTCTAATCAAGGAGAGTTTTTGCTGTAGACCGGATATGTAGCAAATGTCCCTCCTAGCCACATTCTGTTTATTCTGCCTTCATTTTCAATGGGATCTTGGCATGGCTGACATCACCTCATTGTACTCTCTAAGTCCAATCACACCTATAATTGCTCGAAGGGAAGGGATTAATATTAGGAGAACCTTATTTTTTTTCCCAGTTCAAATCTCCCTCCCTGCTATTCCCAGAATTTTATCCTTTTTTTTTTTTTTTAGCAAGCATATCGAATCAAGAGAAAAGTTTGCTTGAAAATATTTCCTTGCTCCCTCCCCCACCCATCCTGGAAGGCAGGTTCCCCATAGAGCATTGTGGGGCTGCCTCATCTCTCCCGTTTATGCATACCCTGTTGAGACCGTGTGCCTATGCTGGTACTAACCCATTCTCTAGCCGTGGCATAAACTTTGGGCTAAAATATTCTACCCTGTGCTTTGCAACCTCAACCCCACCCCATCACATCAATAGACCCCCCTCCCCACTTCATCTGCAGATCCCCCAGCCCCAATAGAAAACAATGGATAGGAAGGGGGGCAACTTAGCTCCAAAAACTGCCCTCCTCCAAGCAGTTGGCCTACCCTTCCTTTCTCCACCCCTGGAAATGTGCTGTGCTCTATTCCTTCTCCCCCACCCACCCACCCCCACCCTGTCCCCTGCCACGTATGTTCTCTTCCTACTTGCTACTGAAATGGAATCCCTTGTGCGACAGAGAAGATCAGCCGGCCGACTGCCTGGAAGGGGTGAGAGATAGCCCTGCCTGAAATTGATCACGCCCAGCATCCAGAAAAGCAACAAGCAGTTTGCAAGAGGTTTTTGTTTTTGTTTTCCCCACCTAACTCGAGAGATGGGCGTAATGATTGCATGATGGTGAATTCAGGCTCCCGAAAAAGAAGGGGGGGTGAGGGAAGAAGCGACATAACTTTCCTTATTTCTCAAGTGGGAAAGGGGGAGGCAGGGCGCAACTCCCTGCGGTCTTGGCCACCTATACATATAGTAACACTGGATCAACCCCTGCCAGCCAGCCAAACTGCTGGGGAGGTGGGGGGGGGATGGTGAGGGGAGGAGTGGAGATGGAATCTAAATTATTTTGGCAGCCAGAGAGAAAAGGGAGCCAGCTCTCTGCCATACGCCTACCCCCGACTCCCACCAAGTCTGGGAAGGTGGAGTTCTTGGCAGGCTGGCATCACACCTCAGACTCTGGCCCATCGTAGCTGGTGTCAGAGGCTCTGGTCAAAATGTCCCATTGGTGCCATTGCAGCTACCGATGCGGTGGCTCTTTCTTCTTCTGCTGGTGAGGCAGGTGTGCCTGGGGCAAATGGATGTGCCCAATCAGACTCAAAGGAGAGCTCACAAAGTTAGTGGTGGAGTGCGAGGTGGCCAGAGTGGGAAGGCAGCACTTTTGAGGCGCCGCTGTCATGGGAATGGGGAGCACAGCCTCTGAGGGGATCAAGAACGCCGGGGCCAAGCGGAGCTGGAAGACCTTAGGAGGGGGCCCGTTATTCTGAGCCGGGGCCGCTTGAGCTGAAGGTGGCGGAGGAGGAGGCGGCGGCGTTGGAAGTGCTGGGGAGACCGCAGGCTGTTCCTCTTCGCAGCTCGGGCTTGGCTTTTCAGGAGTTTTTGCCTTCTCCACCTTCAGGATCTCCTGCAACTTCTCCAGCTGAGTGCGACGAAGGTGGGAGAGCATGCGGCTGTGCTGGAAAGACTCCACAAAGCTCTCGATGGGGAGATCCCAACATAGGAACTGCTCCATTTGTTCCTGTGGACAAAGAAAGGAGGATGAAACCGCCATTTGGGATAGTTGGGTGGTCCAAGCAAATTTCAACCATCAGCTCTTCCTGGTGGGTTTTTCCTGCGGTGCCACAGACCCACATGGTGCTCGTCCCCCATTTCCATTTACAAAGGTAAAGGTAAAGGTTCCCCTCGCACATACGTGCTAGTCGTTCCCGACTCTAGGGGGCAGTGCTCATCTCTGTTTCTTAGCCAAAGAGCCAGCGCTGTCTGATGATGATTCTGTGGTAATGTGGCCGGCATGACTAAATGCCAAAGGCGCACGGAGCACTGTTACCTTCCCACTAAGGTGGTCCCTATTTTTCTACTCGCATTTTTACATGCTTTCAAACTGCTAGATTGGTAGAAGCTGGGGCAAGTAACAGGAGCTCACACCATTACATGGCACCAGGGATTCGAACCGCCGAACTGTTGACCTTTCTGATCGACAAGCTCAGTGTCTTAGCCACTGAGCCGACACGACCCCCTTCCATTTACAAAAGTGGGAGTTTAAGCTTTACTTAGCATAGAAAATGGACAGCAGAAAAAGATCTAGTGTCTATCAAGTCTGACCTTTGAGGGTTTTTAAAATTATGCTTATTTATTTATCTATTTTAATTTTTGTCAGATGATGGACATATATTTATCCCAACCATGTTTAAACTCAGTTACTGATGACTGACTCACTACTTCGGCTGGCAGTTAATTCCAAGCTGCCACTCCTCTTTTTGTGAAGGAATACCTTCTATCATTACTTTTGAACTTCCTTCTTGTCAATTTGAGGTTATGCTCGTGTTCTTGATTTTTGCTCTAATATTGAAAATACTGCCTTCTATAAATTTATGCATACCTCAAATATATTTAAATATTTAAATCATGCTCCCTCCGTTCACTTTCCCTTCTGTCCTCCAGGCTGTACATATTAGTTCCTCCAATCTCTTCTGATATGTTTTGTCCCTCAGACCTTGTACTCTTTCCTTGGCCATCTCTAGATTCACTCAATCTTATCAATATCTTTTTTAAGGGAGGTCTCCAGAACTGGACACAGTATTCCAATTGGGCCCTGACTAAAGCCCTCTAACACAAGGGATGGTGCAGTGAATTTAAAGGTAGAAATGAGCTTAGGAAACACAAGGTAGGGATTGTGTTCTTTCCTATAGCATTTTGTTTACATCCCATCAAACTCTTCATAGACACCTGAAATGAACTTTTCTCCTCAGTTTGTATACAGGTCATTTCCTATTCTTTTTGTGATTACAGAAAGAAATTCTATACTTATTTCTGCTATTTCTGGGAGCTTTCTAAATCTCATGTTGGCTCAGTTTTGCTGAAAATGTATTACCATGTTTAGTAAACAGAGCAAATTAAATTTTGGGTCTATTGTTTAGAAATGTAGTCTCACATAGCTTGTTTATATAGACTGGATTCTCTTCCTCCATCTCTCTGGTTGTATTTTTAAGCAATCCAATAAAGACAGCCAATATATACAATGGTTAAGAGTGTTGATCGATGACTAAGAATGGTGGATAAAGACCGAGAAGATTCAGATTCAAGTCCATCCATAGCCATGAAAGCACAGTGGATAACTTTGGGCCAGTCAATTCCAGCACTCGTAAAGTTTTTATTGAGGGAGTGTAATGAAGCCCACAATAAGTCTGTGGCAGACAGGTGATGTGACGGTATGTGAGAATGGACTCTGGGAGATGGATGGAGGGAAAGATATGCTGCTTAGGGAACAATTAGATAAGGGGTAGGGGGAGCCTGGCGCTGCATAACAGGTAGAGAAAGAAACGCAAAAAGGAACCTCCTTAACTTATCAGGTTGGAAAAAGAAATGGTAGGAGATTTGTATTTTCAGGCTTGCAAGATTCTTGCAAGTTCACGTAACCCTACGATAAAGGTAGAATTTGCTCATTTGGTTGCGGTTCTTCTCTGGCTACCTGGGAAGGCTGATAGATGGGGTATAAATCTAGAAAACCACCACATGAAAACCTCGTACATGTATTTATACAACATACTAAGTTTAGCAATTGACCATAGTTTTTAGGTTGCAATGTGAATGCAGCTTGTTCAGCTAGTTTATTGTTTAATTTAATTCATTTATTTAGGTCATTCCTAACGTCAAGTGATTTGGAGAGTTCACAATATAATAAAAAGAATAAAAAACAAACCAGTAAAAACAAATAAAGAAGTTGGTAAATCTGGCCAATATCAAACTCACAAAGGGTCCAGTTACCCTAGTCCAGATTGGAGAGGAACGATGACCCTTTTATGACTTGTGGACTTCAACTCCCAGGATTCCTGAGCCAGCCATGGCACCCTCCATGGGAGTTGAAGTCCACAAGTCATAAAGGGGCCATCGTTCACCACCTCTGCCCTAGGCCAAACTCTAAGAGAAGAGCCAGGTCTTCAAGGCCCTCTAACAATGCTATGATAGTTTAATGTTTTGTGCAAATCCAGAACTTGGGTTAATTCAAAAATCAAATGAAGTGCACTGTGTGAACATAACTCCTGGCACAATCTTACAGGGAATGGCTAAAAACTCATATTTTCCAGCTAGCCAGCCTGGCCTGACACCTCGGGGTATTTTAATCGATTGTAAAATTTTTAATTAATTTTAAGTAATTTTTAACTGTAAACTTTTTAATGTTGCAGCTAAATTTAATTGTTTTATATCGGTTTTAAATTTTGTTATGTACTTTTTAATGTGCTGTAAACCGCCCCAAGTCCCTAGGGAGAGGGGGCGGTATATAAATTTAAATAATAAATAAATAAATAAGTAATTTGGGACTGGGACACTATGCAGGAGAAATTTGGTTCACAATCCGTTGGCTCAGGGGTGGTTGGTGATTGAAACTTATAAGGGAATATCTCTCCCGCCACCTTGAGTTTGGAACCAGTTCCATAGGTGGAAGGCATAGACATTTTGCTGAGGTAGCAACGTTTAGTACTGTAAGGAGCCCCAGACCGCTCCTGGGTGAAGGAGTGCAACGTCTGCCAGTTTGAACTGAGGTAATGGAACGTGAGGCAACTGGCAGTTGGAACAGAGTTCTTTTCAGAGTGCTTTTCAGGTGGGGAGGGGGAGTAGAATATCTAACTCCTTAGCATCAGAGCGTATTAATTACACTGTATAAGAAATACTAATGATCTGATGGTCATTTCAAAAAATCCTTTCTTAATGAACATCTAGAAGCCAAGAGGAACATACGTGCCAAATTTCAAGTTTGTAGGCTTTACAGTTCTGGAGACTTTGTGATGAGTGAGTGGTATTTGGCTTTTATATATATAGATAACAACATGACAGAATGGCAAATCATAAAACTGAGAAAAGGTTCCAAGTACTTCTAATTTCAGAATAGCCTGCCACATAACTACCTCTTACAAGGGAATGCAACTGTTCAGATTCAAAGGCTTTTCTATCCAAGCATTACTGCTTACCTCCCTCAGTTCCTGGGCAACTGAATTTAGGCGTTCATTTTCAGACTGGGTGTTGGCAAGGACATTCCTCAGCTGCTTGAGTTCTGTCTGCAGTTCCATAACCTTTTTCATGTAGTATTCTTCTTTTGTGGCAGATTCCTGTATCAAAGTCTCCTCTCTGCTCTCTCCATCTGCTGCTACTTTCTTGTGATTGGTATGAGCCTGACCAAAAGCCTGGAACAGAAATCAAAGCAGATTATTATTATTTTAGAAAAAGTAAATAACATTTTGCAGAATGCATGCTTATTGTACCTTAGGAAAGGATTTATTTTATTTATTTATTAAATTTATTAAATTTATATACCGCACCCTCTCCCGACTCATTTCAACCCTGAGCTACAAATATTTTCTTTTATTGAAGATTTATTTCTATGATCATTGAGTCAACACCACTCAGATATAATTAAATATTCCATCAATCAAAATCCCGTTCTCCCAATATTACACATATTACCACTTTGTTTTTGCTAACAAAGTATTCTCTTCCATACTATTTTAGTACTTCTAGGACAGTCTCCCATTTCCTATATTTATCTATTATTATAGATGGCCTCCTTCATGGATCATTACCTTCTACTGGCAGCTTGGGCATCCAAATTATGCTATGAACTATATCACTGAGAGCTCACCTTTCCAGGAAAGTCACCAATGATGACCTGCTCATAGATGAGAGGAAATATTAAATATGGGCGGGGGGGGGGGGAGGCAGTAATAAAAAATGTATGATGCTTAAGGATGAACTACTGAATTCCTGATGTCTCTGAGTTCATTTTTCTTTTTGCAAACAATACATTACCATGGTGCATAATATTATCAATTCATCAGAACCCAATAAAGAAATGGCAACTAATTGTTATATCCTGCCCCCAAAATTAAATTTACATTCATAAGCAGGACAAAATCAACTGATATTGGAAGGTGAGCTACTCTCATCCTCATCAGAACAATCCAACAATTAATTAATCATCAGTTGGCCAGTAGATATCTTATACCACAAGCATACTTTGAAGAGTCAGAACAGTAGAGAAAAAGAAATGAGCTCCCTTTTATATATTTGTTGATATGCACTTTTATCTTATTATTATTTAAAACAAATCTTAAGGGGCTATTCAATCCTTTTTGGAATCACTGGTGCAGTCAGTTCCATGCTTACAAGCATTTTCCATGTATATTTTATTGTTTATTTTGTGAGACACAATTGTGAATTGCAATTGAAAAACTACTCTCAACCCACTGTTTTGTATGGAATCATATATTCATATACACATCTGACATGTATATATATATAATGATTCTTGGTAATTATGTTAAAAAGTAAGGGGTGTTCCATGTTTTTATAAGAACTGGGGTAAAAAAATTAACTGAAGATGAATTGTTTTGTTATTATAAGAGGCAGTGAGCAAATTCAATTATATTTTTATTCTGGGAGATTTTATCAGCAAATGAATTTAAATTTCAAATCGATTTATGTTTTCTTGATCAGCAGATGTGAGTATAAAATATATACAAATTGTATGGGGTTTTTTGTCTTTTTTAAAGAAATGTATGTTATGTATTACTAAGCAAGAACAAATGACAAGTTATACCTTCCTCCAATATGACCTCCATGAGATGCTTTTTATTACAATTTTGGCAAAATGTTTTGGGTAAAATATCTCAATAATATGGTAATAAACCCTGTAATCATATACATTTTATTTTATCCATATAAATAGATATAGCACTATAAATTTATGCAACTACCAATGCTAAACATAAGCTTTGCCATCTCAAAATAATTTTGAAGCCCACCGCATCTTTAGCTGGAACAATAGTATTTAATATTCTGGGAAATGTATTTAACTAAAAATTAATAGAATGAAGTATTTTGAAGAGCCCTGTAATTTATTCAAATTTCCCTTTTTTAAAATTGTGTTCATATACCATACTAAACATGGATGCCTGATATGTCTCAATATATACTACATAATAAACTGTTATTAATCTTTTTACATTCTTATTGTGATGTTGTGTTCATTCAGTAAATAAATGTAATGTGGTTTTAAAATATTTTAAATGCTAGTTTTCAGCAAGTTAATTGACATAAAATAGAGTATAACTCTCAAATTACTTCTTAATCTAGGGTGACCAACCGTCCTCTTTTGCCCGGACATGTCCTCTTTTTATATCCTGTCCGGGGTGTCCGGGCAGGTTTTATAAATTTTATAAATTTACCCGGACGCCCCGGACTGGACGTAAAAGTGGCGATGTCATGTCCGGGAAAATGGAGAAAAGCGAGAAGCTCCAGCAAGAAGTCCCAGAACAAGCTTCTTGCTTCTCAGCCTATTTGCGGTCGATTGCCGGCGAAGGGAAGCCCCCGCCCCCCCACCGCCCCCCGTTGCCACCACCGAAATGCCCCCGTTGCCGCCGCCGATGCCCCCGTTGCCGCCGCCGAAATGCCCCCGTTGCCGCCACCCCCCCGCCCCCCTGCCGCCCCACCCCCAATGACGCCGACGACGCCCCCCCCGGCCGACGCCCCCCCACCGACGCCCCCCCATCCTCTTTTTTTGTTTATCAAATATGGTCAGCCTATCTTAATCCCTATTATTAACTAAATAATCAATCCCTTACATACTTATAATAAGCTTAACAACAGATCAATAAACATCATTTTAAATCTTTCAATAGGTTTGTGTTGAATGATTGATCTATCAAAAACTGGTTAGTTTCTTACTAGCTTATTTTAATAATATTTCAAGTGCAGCAATTAACTACTGATTAGGATTACTTTATGCATTCTACTATGATCTTGTAGAATTTAGGTGCAACTCTCAAGATGTAATTGTCTTCTTTATGTTACGTGTCATGAAAACAACTCATTTGAGTTTACATTCACTCTTAGCACACTAAGTTGCTGATAAATATTAATATTAAATATTTTAAATATTAAAAATAGTTCATATTCTCGCTTGAGCATGCATTTTAGATTACATTTCTTTTCCATACTCAACTCTGCCACCCTTCATTTAAAAACCTAGTAATACCCAAGCATTAAGCATGAACAGAAACTGTTTTTATACAGAGAAATATGCAGTCCATTACAAGATATTAAGATACTAATTATACAAGGGTTGTATGAAACTCCCATAAAGAATGAGCACATAAATAAACAGAGAAAACAGATAGTGGTGATACTGAAATAAGCAAACAGAATGTGGTTAGGTTCAACACAGTATTTTTGTTCAAAACAAAATATTATTCAAAACAGTGCAGTTTTGATGAATTTGTGTCATCTCTAATTTAAAGAATTGCTTCTTCCCATTATTTAATATTAACCATAGTTTATTTTGCATTGGTTGATGTTGCAAGTTGTGGTTAATTAGGAATATTTTCAGCCTGTTTCTTGCCCAAGGAGGATATATGTACAAATATAGGGAGAGTGAAAACTTATTCTCATAAGTTAAATTGTGATATATAATCTGAATTCAGTCTTTGGACTTTAATATAATTTTTAAAGAACCTACAAAAGAGACAGCATAATATGAGAAATATAAATCCCATTGTCACAGAAACATTATTACATCGTTCTCATCTCCTGAGATTTAGATATTAAATTATTCAGTTAGCTTAGCATTGTAATAATGTCAGTAAAACTCAGCTTTCCATTAACCCAACCCTCTCCAGATGGCTGGGACTGACAATCATGTTTGTTGGCTGGGAATTTTGAAAGCTATACAACAACAAATCTAAAGCACACCACTGAGGAAGAGTGAAAGTACAGTACTTACAGAAAGACATGGTATAAATAAGGAGTAACAACAATAACTGAGATGCAATGTCAGCTCAGCATTCATTAGAGAAAAAACATTCCCAAAGATAAAATCTAGTCTCTCATATAGAGAGCAGCCCTTTTAGGCACTGTAGTTCAGACTGTAGACTATAATACTTTTTTAGTTTAGAGTTTGTAATCCTTGGGGTGTTTATCATTCTGCTAATCATAATGCTGCCCAGAGTCACTCTTTCTGAGATGAGGTCTATACAAATTTGATAAATACATAAAAGGCTTAATAAAATAAAAGGCTTAATGGGATTAAGTTAACTAAAACCAGAGTGAACTAAAGCAGGATAATTCTGTTGCAGTTCAGATTTCTGCATAGCTATAGAACTTAATTACAACTGTTCACACACAATAACATTTAGGATGGGTCCAAGTTACCAGAGGAACTGTCTCATCCCAGTGGAAGTGCTCTGCCCCACCCATGCCAGCAGAGGAGGCATACTGGGGACCCCAATGATCAAGGAATTTTGGCTGGCAGAGTCCAGGAGAAGAACCATCTCTGCCATGGTTCCTGACCTTTGGAATATCTTGCCTTGGGGTGAGACATGCTCCTACCCTCCTGGTCTTCCACAAGAGCCTGAAGACTGGCTCTGCCAATTGGTTTGGGAGTATTATGCTGGAGGTGGCTGATGAACCAACAGAAGATCTCATCTGCCACCCTGCACATCCTGTTCCCTCCCTCCCCATCTTTAATTTTTATTTTTAATATTATTAGAAATATCTATGTTTATTGTTTTATAGCTTTTAATGTTGCAAGTCACCCAGAGTCACCTGTGATGAGATGGGTGGCAAATAAATTTAATAAATAAATAAATTTTGTAAACTTTGCACATGGATCCAGGTTCAGATCAGTACTGCTGTATTTCTTTTTAAAATACCTTTTTAAACATTTCAAAAGACGCAGCCCTGACTAAACAACAAAGCCACACTAAGAGGGAAACTGAATTAGACTATTGTTTTGGTTTCAGAAAGTGTATTTTGCAGTTAACTTGTTAAGTTTAAATACCAGGTTAAAACAGTCTTTATTATTCAACTTAGCACTCTCTAGGTATAAATGAACTGTAATTTACCACCCACAGCCCTTCTGTGAAGGAGACAGGTGGTTAAAAAAATTGATAAATAAATAAATTCCATCATCCTAGCCAGTGTACCCACTTAATATGTGTAGAATGGGAATTAACTGGAGATATCAAAGGCTGAACCTGGATTCTTCTTCTGCATAAAGAATATGTGCTCCAAATACAGTATTTATAGAGGGAAATCAAATGAATATAATTTAAAAGCATAATTATAACCATGGGATAAGGTTGGGATAGAGCTGATCTGAAGTGATGAAAACAAACTTGATTTTGACATGCTTCTAAGGGATTGAAAATTAAAAAAAAAACTGATCTTCTAATTGTACAACTTGGAAGAAGCAATATCATTCAGTCACTTGGGCTTCCTGTATTTTTTGGGCTGTGATCCCCAGACCCCAGATGGTCAAATGCTGTTAAATTTAATCCCTTGGGTTGTGTCTCGACATCTGTCCATAAGTAACTTCCCTCAAGCCATTTATTTCACTCGTATAAGCCATGAGCTATCCATCAATTTGTAATTGCTTTGGGTCTCTGCTGGCCAAAATCAAACTGACCTGGATAGAATTTAGCAATCCATCTTCCGATTGTGTCCTGTCCTGCTTACTAGTGCAATAATTAAATACTTTTCTATTACACAAAAATCACAAGGTTAGGTGTTTTTAAAAATGGTTGTATATACTTGTCATGCTTAGCTATGTTTATTGATTAAACTATAATGACTGAACTCATGTATCAGGCTAAACTGCAAACAGTCTACATTACAACAATCTGTGTAAGACCCAGCTTTGCAGAGTAATATTGCTGTATTTCATTATAAGTAGCAAAAAGTACATCAACATCTCAATGAAGACAGTGAGCCAATTAACACAAGACATACATATTCAAATAACTGAAGCAAGAGCTACAGGAATTCTTTCTTATTCTGTAATTCTGACATATTGGCATCCAGTGAGAAACAGACTTACTTGCATGTATTACTTCATCTTCATATAAGTAACATTATATCAATCATAGTTTTAATATGATTTTGCATGGTTTTTTTTTTTAGTATTTGATAGGGAGCCGCCCAGGGTTGGTAGGAAGGTAGGCAGGTTACATACATATTTTAAATAAATAAATAATATGCTGGATTATACCATGAGACTTTACATTTGTGAGTGGTATCGTACAGAATATGACAAAATGCTACTACAATATACAAGACACTTTTCTTCTCACTGACCTACATGGTCTTGAGCACTAAGATACTAGTATTTCCTAAAATCTGTAAAACGGAGCTATAAAATCAGTATAAGCCTATGATCAACACACACACATCCCTCCCCTGGTCTGCCTCTCACACCCATACCAGAGTTAGGAATCATTACAATTGAATCAAATACAACTTGAAATTTAAGAACTCACTTTTTTATTTAAAAATTATTACAGTGCATTTCCCCACTGTATTGTTTTTATATTGTTACATTTATATTTAAAGGGGCAGTTCAGTCCACTGTGGGCCTAGAAGCCAGGAGACTGAGTTTTAGTCCAGCCTTAGAGGGGAAATCAAGCAGAGTGACTTTGGGTCAGCCATTCTCTCACAACCCAATACTTCTCACACAGTTCTTGTTGTGGAGAAAGGAATATTAGCTATGTTCTCAGGCTTGAATTACTTATAATAGATAATATTGTCAGGATATAAATTAAAAAATAAATAAATTTGCTAGCAACCTCAACATTTGGCAGTAGCCTGGGTTTTATTGTGTCTCTGAAAAATGATAAATAGCTATTAACTACGTAGTTTCCTTTGTTTGGTAGTAAAGCTGAAAAAAAAAGAGGAAAAGTTTGATTGTTATTATGTAAGCTGATCATAACACAATATGAAAGCTTTATACATTTCTTGCGATAAATACTTCCAATATTTTCTTGTTTCCCTTTGCCCTGTGGCAACAATGATTTCTTAATGACTAAACAACACTGAAGTACCAAAGTCAAGCAGTGGTCTGAGCACCTCCGCAGCCAGAGGTTTGATTTGTCATCACAGACAGTGTCCTGCCCTCCAAACATATCTGCCAACACAGGGCTGGGTTATCACGCATAATGCATTACAGCAACCACCACATGATTTGTGAAGGTGAAACCAGACATTGTGGTGCTTCACAGTAGAAACTTCCAAATGGTCCAAGTTTAGTAGCCACAGTAAAAAAAAATGGCTATATAGTACAGCAGGCAGAATATAGAAAATTATTATTTTGTAAGATTTATATTGCTGTCCATCTTACATACCATAAATTGGGACAATCCCCAAAAAGAATTACAAAATTAACATTTCATGTATAAACAATTGCAAATCTTAATTTTTTATTTTCAAGCAGTGTGTAACTACTTTGCTCCCTTATCATCTTTAGTAAAACCAGATCAAACTATATTAAATCAAACCAACCCTTTGGGAAAATCTAATATAGATTTTATTCTATTTTACTCAAGGCCAAGATCTTATTGTCTGCCACACAAGTAGGCTATTTCCTGAAACTTGGCTCAACAAATTTCAATCATATGGAGTTTTTCTTTCCCTGCAGGTTTATTTTATTTTTACTTGGTGTACATTATGGTATGGATTACAGCTTTAGGAATGTTCAAGATGGTTATCTATACAGGGGTTATGACCGATCAGCCTTTCAATCTCCCCTAGTTCTTCATAACATGGAACATTATAGCATGCTATCCCACATAATTATCTAGGCACTCCGGATCTCCAGATTCTTCAAGGAAGAAACCTTGAAATAATTTTCAGTTCTCAGAGAACTCCTCATAAAAAAATCCTATATTTATAGTTCATTGTTCATTAGCGTGATCAGTAAACTGAGCTGCAACATATAAAAATTCCCACGACTACACGTACTAGCATTTTACAGCATGTAAAGTGTTTCTTTTTTTAATGATCTGCCCCCTCCCCCAATCTTGGCTTCTCATGAAACCCGAGAAAGGGAGGATGCTCCAGATCCTGGAGAACAATTTCCAAAAAGGAAAGTACACTAGTTTATTATTCTTAATAAATTTCAAAAGCCAAAATATATTATGGCATAAACCAAAAATAGGAATCTGTGGCACTCTATGTTAGGATTTTTCAAGCTATGCTTCATGGAAACCTAGAGTTTGGTAAGAACTTGATGAGACAGGGCATTGGTCTTACATGATACGCTCCTCTCAGTGCACTGAGAGAGAATCCAAGAAATGGGTTGTATCTGTCGTGTAGCTCTATAGATCGAGTCTGTCAATCTTGAAATCACTCCTACTCTCCTGCAGACTCCCAGTTTTGATGAGGATGTAAGATTGACATCGACGTTTTCCATCTCATAGGCTTCCTGGTATCACATGTTATGTTGGACCAAACAGCTGATAAGGCGGGGTTGGATTCTCTCTCAGCACACTGAGAAGGAGTGTATCAGGTAAGACCAATGCCCTTTCTCCAATGCGCTAGAGAGAATCCAAGGAATGGGACATACCAAAGCTTCTTCTCAGAAGTTAAAACTACTCAGAGGTTTATCTTATGAATGTAGGCTAGATAGCAAGCCATCTCTTTTCCCTACACATGTAGAAAAATAAAATATTTGAACCATATGTCACTCACACATGCATGTACAATGGCAAACAAAAGAGCATTTAGGTTATGACTTATCAGAAGTTTGCAAAAGAAACCATGCAAAATATTGTAAATTAGGCTGACCATGTTTGAAAAACAAAAAAAGAGGACCGGGGGGGGTGTCGGCGGGGGGTGGGGGGGGCGTCGGCGTCGGCCGGGGGGGCGGGGCATCGTCGGCGTCATTGGGGGTGGGGCGTCGACGTCGGGGGGGGCGGGGCGAACGGGAGCGCGGCGATGGAAAGGGGAGGAGGGAACGGGAGCGCAGCG
>JAEANM010000810.1:0-15209 GCA_017656035.1 Myanophis thanlyinensis
TCTACCGCGGAGAGAAAAAAGAAAAAGTTTTCTTCTGGGACTTTTCTTCTGCTAGTAACTAGTTCGGTGGGCCGGATTAAAAGGCCCAACGGGCCGGATGTGGCCCGCGGGCCGTAGTTTGCCCATGTCTGGGTTAGGGGTTTAGTTTCTTGCTCCCCGGTAACCTTGTGATGAATTAATTCCTGCTTTCCCTTCTTTTTACAGTTGGGGCATGGCCGTCAATGTGTATTCCACGTCTGTGACTAGTGAGAACCTGAGTCGTCATGACATGCTAGCATGGGTCAATGATTCTCTACAGCTGAGCTACACCAAGATTGAGCAGCTTTGTTCAGGTACTGTGATAGCAAAGAAACTCTAGTGAAACATTTTATCAGAAAACTGTTTCACTGGAACCAAGTTCATAATAGTTTAAATGTTCCCTCGTAGTGAAGAGCAGGGTTTATTTATCTATTGAGCTTATAGCTTATTGCAATACTTCTTCTATATTTTTGCAGATCTGGGGTGCAGAAAATCTAGATGATCTCCAAATGATAGCAAAGAAGTAATTAAAATAATGGAGGCAGGGTTGCCACTTTCTAGTGTTAGTCTGTATTGCAGCAAGACCTATTAGCCTTAAGTATAAAAATACTTGAGTAGTATCTGCTGTCCAATAGTTAGGGGGTTGGGAAATGACATAAATCATGGGTATCACACCTGCGACGTCACGTTGCCATCATGTGACATGTCGTGACTTTTTCCCCTTTGTGGAGCTGGGCTGGGCGTGGCCTGCACGTGACGCATCTGGTCCATAGGCCACCAGTTTGTCATCCCTGACATAAAGTCTTAAAATACTTAAAATACTACTTAAAATACATGTATTGCATACTGTATGCATTTAGCAATCTGCCTGTAAAGCTCAATGAAAAGAGTAACACAGCTGTTGGGTTGCATAACTTGAAAGTTTAGTTGCAGAACAAAATATTTAATATATATGCACAATGCATATGCATTTGGAAACCTTCCTGAGAGTGAAAGCCCACACCATATACAAATACACATTATATGACATACGATCATCCACTAACAAGAAAATTTAAAAATAGCTACAAATATCAGGCAGGTTACTTTTTTTTAATGTCCAGTTTGTTGTCAGCTCAGTATTATATCAAGAGCCCCATTGTGTGGGCTCAGGCTGCCATTTCTCTGAAAGTTGAGGGAAGAAACTAATATAGGCACCTGCCATTACTAAGTTAGAAAAGTCCAGCACAAATATTCAGGTTCATACTTCATACTGAATATCCCATTCCTAGGTTAACAAAATACTATTGCTATATAACATGCTATAACTAGACAAATCACAATATGGCTTAATTGGATACTTTTTATTTATACCAAATGGACAGATGGGGTCCTATAACACATTGAAATGCAAACTACACAAACCCATTTTAGCCTAGCTTAGCATGTTGTACTGGTGGTCCATGAGAAAATTTTGGTGGTCCTCAGAAAAATTGTTTGCATTTTTTATATTGCACTAAATCGGGTCAGTCATTGGGCAGATCATATTAGAGGTCCTGGGATTTAAAATTATGAATTTAGTGGTCTCTGAGATCCAAAAGGTTGGGGACTCCTGCTCTAAAGTCTAATTGATGTAAGTTAGTTCTCCCACATTAAAACACGTAGATTTTGATTGGGGTGGTGATGATGATTTGTTGAGAGAGAGATTGCGTTTAAAGGGTTGAAAAATTGAAATACCTTTTCCTGTTTCTCCTTTCAATTAATCCCAATACTGCATAATTAAAAATACACAGTATTATTAAATTCAGGCAATACTTGAAATCTGTATGTCTGTCATCTCCAAAGTGCATTTCTCTCCATGAGGAAGCAGTTCAAAATTATTCTTTCCGTCTCTCAGCATGAGCTCAGCTAACTCTTTTTGGTCTGTATTATCTCCTCAATTAACTCCTGCCCATAGGAAAGGTGGTAGAATCTTTACCTATCACTGGATAATGCAGTCATTTTTTTTCTCCACAGCTTAAAGCCCATTCATTTTGTAAGAAAATTTAAAAAAATGTGGGACATAACTGCCTGTTTTATTCTGAGCCTGGCTACACTAAACACAAAATAATCTTTGTGAGCTCATACTATTTGATGCCTGGAACATTTTCTCTATTTGTACTTTCTGGGATTTTTTGCTGGCCAGGCAATTCTCTGGCCCCCAAGAAATTGACTAGGGCTCAAAAAAAAATTGAATTGAAAAAAGAAATTGACTTGCGCTTGTTAGAATTAAGAGGAAGGGAGTTGAAAATCTAATTGTTGTAGATGAAGGGATTCTGATCTAGTTGTAAGAGGCAGCAGGTGTGGGTGGAAACTAGCTTGTGTGTGTCTTTCTGTCCTTGACAGGGGCTGCCTATTGCCAGTTCATGGACATGCTATTCCCTGGCTGCATTCACTTGAGGAAGGTGAAGTTTCAGGCCAAATTGGAGCATGAATATATACACAACTTCAAGGTGTTACAGGCTGCATTCAAGAAGATGGGTGTGGACAAGGTGGGTTTCTGCTAGACAGCAGGCAGATAAGAGTTTTCTTTTTGTATCATCAGTGTGTGGCTGAGGCTCCCTGACATAGCCTAAAATAGACCTACCTTTGCATGATTAGATAGACTAAACCACTAGAATGGATTGCTTCTATAGTTGCTCTGTCTTTCTCTTGCTTCAATTTTTGGCTGGGCTGGCTTGTGCAGTAACTAATGTACTGTGTCTTTTTGTAGTTCCATGTAGAAATAGGTAGTTGTGTCCCATGGTTTTCTAGAAGTCCATCTTCCAAAATAGGAATTGTCAGTGTGGTGCATTCCAGGGAAAACAAATGTTATGTCTCCAGAATGGCAACTTTTATACCTTCCTGGAGTCAGAGTAGAATCTCAAGTGCTATGGGCCAGCTTGTTGCTTGAGAGCACATGATATATAAATGTACAAAATAAATAGGTATCTTGGCCTTGTCTCTCAAAATACCTGCTCAAGGAAATAAACGACTATACCATTAGTATTGTTAGAGACTTTTTCTTTAAACTTCAACTGATCCAGAATGTAGTGATGCTAAAAGTGATGGGCATGCCTTGGTATGCCCACATGACATCTCTGCTTTGTGAGCTGCGCTGGTTGCCAGTTTGTTTTTAGGTGTAATTCAAGATGCTGGTTATTAAATAAGTATGAGGCCCCACAAGTCATAAGGCCTGGCTACTTGAGCCACTGCCTATCTGCCATAGTATCTACCCCGCCAATTCAATCTTGCAAGGTTGGCGTGCACTGACTTTCTTCAATTAAACCCTAGAACCCCAGAAGCAGACTTTCTTTGTAGCAGTGGCTACCTTCTGAAATGAGGTCTTCACTCCCCAAGATCTGGATGTCCCGCACTTTCCTTTTGTTGAGAAGAGCCATGAAGATTTGGCACTCCAAGGCTTTTGATGAGGATCTCTTTGTTTTATTTCCTCTGGTCTGTTGCACTTGCCATCTTTTCTTCTATTAGGCTGGCAGTTTTTTTATACATGCTCACCCATATACATTCTACGAACTTCAAATTGTGGTTTACAGACATTGATATAAAACAAAAAAGATGCTACTCTGCTAAAAAAATCACTTTAAACTATCTTGCTTCGGTCTTTATACAGTAATTTATTATATTTGGACTCCATTTTGCATTAACCTTCTTTCTTAGTCTCATGTGCTTTCGGATTCACCTCCCATCTTTCCTCAAATTGTTCCTCTCAAAACAGTACTAAAAGTTCTCTACTATGTTTGTAGAAGGGAGCTTCTACTGATTCTAAGAAACTTGCAGCCTGTACTGATAGGTATAATCCCTGTCATCTTTGTTTGAAAGAAAGTCACCTTCTGGAATTGGGAAAGCATCATCAGTACTTTCTGTAGTCAGCATGCTAGAATTTAGGGGATGATTTGAAAACATGATTTATTAGCAGCAGATGTTAAGGCCAAATCTGTTTTTATTCTTGTCCTTTCTGAAGTTCATTCTACCTCTATAGCTGTGAGATTGATATGTGCTCCAGTAAATATTTTATTTACGCTCCTTCGGTAGAAACTTTTCAGTCAAATATTGTACTGCAGATAATGCAGGGCTTTTTTCATCTTTTGGAATATAGATATCAACAAGGAACTTCCAGAGCTTTGAATCTGTTGCACTGTTACAATCCCCTTTTTGTTTGGCTGGCACAAGAGTTTCTTCTAGGGACACTTATTTTAGTATGTTAGTGGGTTATTGTTCCTTATGTGGAACAATATGCCATGCTGGGGGGGGGGGGAACAGTCATTATGGTTCTTGAAGTGTCTTATAAACAGGCACACAACCTACCAGTTTTCTGCTGCAAATATTGGTATATCTAACTCATCAGAACTTCTAAATGGAAGAATGGGTCTAACATGAACTATCCGAAAACAATGGTAGGTATTGATGAAAAGCCTTGCTGGAGCTGTAGAAAGTTTCAAAATAAGATGATGAGCATATGTAGAATGCATATGTGGTAATGCAGATTACCACCAAATCTGGCCAATTTTGATTGATATAGTTGCCCAGAATATTAAGTTATGCTTTGCTTATATTTCCCGCAAACTAATTAAGCCTATTACCCTAGTAGTAAGCAAAATTTTGGGTCAGATGGATCACTTGTCTTATTAAATGGGCATGAGACTCAAGATCCCAACCTGGCATATTAAGCTTTTAGGAATATCAATCCCTTTGTCTGTATCATACCTAAAACCCATGTAATCACATATCCTGTTCCCCATGGTAGCCAGTTCCTGGGAAGGAGTTGGCCCTAGTAGTTGGTCCTGTTTCAGTTTTAAGGATTAAGAACCTGAGTAGCAGCTAAGGTTCATGGTTTTTGCTAAGTCTCTGAAGAAATGTGCAGCTCATGAAAATCAGCTAGCCACGGCATCTTAATTTCATACCTTTTTCGATGATAAAATGATTCAATTCTGGGCTGCAAAGATTTCTTTTATCAGACATCCCAGAACTACTAGGGCCATTTAATAGAGCCATTTAATATAAGTTTGTGAAAGATCATGTAGAATGTTTGGAAAGGCACCATAAATTAAACAGATGTTTGGCATCTTTTTACAAATAGAAGCTTTTTATTGATTGGTTTGTTTATTAAATATAACAATTTTTTACTCAAATGAAACATCAAGTCTACTTATAGTGTAATATATACACTATATTATGGAATAAAAAAATTAAAATAGTTAGTTAAAACAAATCATATAATTTCTGACTCTTGAGTGATCCCAAGTCTGTATACTGAGAAGTTTGAAGAAGGTATGGTACTAATATTCCAAAGAAATTGTGATTAATCTGTTTGAAAATTACATCCACTCCAGCAATAGGCAAAGAGAAAAAAAGTAACTTTACTGGAGTTTCAGTGTATGCTTGGTGTTCCTGTATAACTGGAGGCTTTCTAATTCATTGCATGGGAGGTCAAGAAATAACAGTCTTTAAATGTAGGAACTATACACATATATAAAGCATTGTACTCTTAAGTAGAAGAGTTTGTTAGGCTAAAAATACGACTTGCATACTTTGAATAGGCTTTGTATTATGTAAATTCCATTATGAGACCCATTCAGAGTTATACATTATAATAACTAGCAAAATCCCATTTTAAAGTGATATTAAAATAAATCGCCTGTATTAGCCGTGTTGGATTTCTTATCAACACAGTGACCATTCTTCAAGTATGCCTATGCTCTGGCCCACTGAGTATCTATTATGTTCTACTGTATAAATACTGAAAAGTATTTATATTTATAAAATATTTAAATTCATTTATATGAATTTTACAAAGAATGTTACTTTTCATGGATTTTTGCTGTTACAGATCATCCCAGTGGAGAGGTTGGTAAAAGGAAAGTTCCAAGATAACTTTGAGTTCATTCAATGGTTTAAGAAATTCTTTGATGCCAACTATGACGGAAAGGAGTACAATCCATTATTGGCGAGGCAAGGCCAGGAAGTGGCACCCCCTCCAAACCCAGGTGATCAGATCTTCAACAAACACAAGAAACCCATTGGCACTGCAGGTAATGTTGCTAGAGACAGTTGGGACCCCAGGATCCCGCCTCTAGCATGACCTCAGCTTCATGGCATCCAGCTTGGCAACTCCTGGGTAGCAGTGGGAGGGAAGGGGAGAAGAGCCAAACCCTTACTGATTTGAGAGACAGCTATATGCTTAGTGGAAAATACATGGCTTTTGGAATGGCAGTAAGTAAAGGGAGAAATGAGCAAGGATCCAACCAATTGACAAGACACTGCATTCTTGTTCCCATGAAAGTTACATATTCCAGCATACAGATGTGATTTTGGTGGGGACTGGCTGCATTGCACCATGGAACCTTTCATCTCAGCAAATACTATAAATCAGGCAATGGAGCATAAATACTTTTTTCAAAAGAAAATTGGTGCTAGGACTTTGCCTTCATAGGAGAAAGCTATGCAAATCTGACCAAAAGGTTCATTCTGCGTAGAATTAACTTTTGCTCACTCCTGTTCTACTAGTTAAGTGGGGTCCTGGGATCAGTAATATAAATCCAGATCTCCCATGTCCAAGTTCATCTGGTCATTAACAGAACCTTGGAATCACATCATCTCCTACATCAAAAATTTAATTTGATAGCTATTTGAGGGGGGCTTCTCATTATTGGCCAGATAGCCATCTTGTTTCTATTCTCCTAGCAGTCTGGAAGAGGATAATTTGTTCATAAGAGCTTTATTGTGTTTGCAAAGATTGCAGAACTGTACAGCTAGTCCTTGGATTACAACAGTTTCTTTAATTGAAAGAAGTGACCTATGACCGTTTTTCACACAACTATTGCAGCATCCCCATGATCACGTAATCAAAATTCAGATGCCTGGCCACTGACTCATAGCTATGACTGTTGCAGTGTCTCAGGGTCATGTGATCACATTTTGCAACCTTCTCACAAGCCAAATCATTGCGGAAGCCAGATTCATTTAACAACTGCAGTGATTCACTTAACAACTGTGGCAAGAAAGGTCGTAAAATGGGGAAAATTCATTCACTTGGCAACAGAAATTTTGGGCTGAATTGTGGTTGTAAGTCAAAGACTACCTGTAATGCCTAGCATGCCCCATTCTTGGCCCTATTGATTGGGGCTCCTGGAAATTATAGTTTATTAGCATCTGAAAAGCAAAAAAGTTCTGAACCTGCCTATCTGCTTTCTCCTCTTGTCTTCAAAATGCTTGCTGGTAGAGCTATTTAGGAAGCATATCTGGATTTTTAATCAGAGTCCGTACTTCTGGAAGAAGTGAGAAAAACTCTCATTTCACATTAGTATTTAAACTCCTGCTGGAGTTCAAGAGTGGCTGTTCATCTTCATGTCCTGCTGAAGCCAATTCTGTTGTATCAGCAATCAGCTAAAGAAAAAACGAACAGAGTTTTAGAAAGAATTTAGCAGAACAATGAGGAATGAAGGCAAATATATGTGTCCCAGAATAATGTTGCAGGATCCAATCTGGGTCTGTCACCAGGACCAGAGGTTTAGTCTTATGAGCTTTCAGATTCGTGCTGGAGCCTATCCTTAGAAAAATTCTCTCAACCAGAATGTGTGCTTTGACTATTCTATGCTTAGTATTTATGTGGTGCCTGGTTGCATGTGGCTTTTTAGTTGTTGATTGGAGTGTTGATGGCCAGCTATTAAGTCATTTTAAGTCATCAACATCACAATCAACAACAATAGCTGGCCATCCACACTCCAATTAACAATTAAAAAGTCAGGGGCAGTCAGGCACCACTTAAGTACTACACAGAGAATAGCCCAAAGCACACATTCTGGTAGAGAGAAGTTCCCTGGGGATGGGCTCCAGCACAAGTCGGACTAAACCTCTCATTCTGTTGACCAACCCTGATTGGATCCTAGAACAATGAGGGTTCTGATAGTTGACTTTCTTCTAACTCAGGTGGGGAACCTTGGCTCTTTCATGACTCATGGACTTCAACTCTCAGAATTCCTGAGCCACCTGAGCCAGCATGGCTGGCTCAGGAATTCTGGGAGTTGAAGTCCATGAGTCATGAAAGAGCCAAGGTTCCCCACCCCTGTTCTAACTGAATCTCCTGTTCAAGAGGGAGATCAGTTATCTCCTTATTGGTGTAAACCATATAGAGAGGAAAGTTCCACAGGGAAAAAAAAAACTAGAACAGTGTTTCTCAGCCTTGGCAATTTTCATGCTGGCTGGGAAGTTCTGGGAATTGAAGTCCACACGACTGAAAATTGCCGAGAAACACTCAACTAGAGGCACCATATAGAATGATAAAGATGCCCACATTGACTGTTTGAGAAGGGAGTGGGGTCCAAAGGCTACCTCCTGGTTCTGCATGTCTCTCCCCAGCTGGGCTTGCTTGCTTTGTTGTGGAGGGGCAGCAGCACATGCTGGGGTGGCTTTGCAACCGGCTGAGGGAAAGCTGCATGTAGCTTTATGCTGCTGCCATCGTTGTTTGAATTGTGTTCATAAGCAGGAAGGTTTTACACCTGGCTTCTCCAGAGTCTTGTCTTTGTCTGGAACTATTAAGCACAAGAACTCTGATCTTGAGAGCGGTCCTTTCTGTGTCCAGGAAGTCTCCGCAGACAGCACTGGGACTCTAGCTGTGCATATACGCTTATTCATGATGTCGTAGGCTTTTATTTGGCCTGGCTTAGCAATGGTGGGTGGGTCCCTTGATGAGAGGGCATAGACTAAAGCTTTTTTTTTTTTTTTAACTTCCCAAAGTTCCACAGAGAACCTCCCCAACAGGCCCCAAGAACATGCAGAATCCAGCCCGAATGAACGTCACTCCCAGCAATATTGTACGGAAAAATCCTCCTTTGGCCCGGAATGGGGGCAGTGAAGCTGATGCCCAGATCCTGGAGCTTAACCAACAGGTGGGGCAAGAAGGTAGTGCAGTGAGAGAGAGAAAATAGAATTTCTTTCTTTGGCAACCTCAATATTTACAAAGTTCTTTCCTGCCTTGATTATTATCTTGTTCATGTCACAAGCTGGAAGGGTTCTGCCTCTTGCTCTGCTATGGTGTTGGATGTTGTGGAACTAGATTTGCTTTTTTCTTAGGCAATTCATCCTGGTTCACTCTCTGAAGGAAGATCTGGCATTCTCTTTCCTAGAGTTCTGTAAAGCTTTGAAAATGTGACTTTGGTCCCAGGACTGGGGTTGATAATTATGATTTGTTTAGGCCCTGTGTTGTTTTCTTGATTTTGTTTACCAGATTATTTTATTATGGACTACCTATCTGATTTTATGTTTTTAACTTTTTAATTTTCTAATGTTTTACTAGTTTTGTACACTGCCCAGGGTTCACTGGAGTTAGGTGGCCAATTTATTTAAATAAATACATGCACATCTAGAGGACACTAAGTTGATAAAGGTTGGGCTTGATGGTAAATCGAAGGTTCTCCAGCTCATTCTGCACTCTTTTTATTCTCCCAACAGCTTTATGACATAGATTAGATGGAGGGAAGTACAAAGATCTGGCAGAAACCCACTATTTTGATATCTTGTTGCCTAACTGGTTTCTAGGAAGACATAAATCAACAATCTTTTCTTTGTATCGTCTGAGACTTTCCCACTGGCTACCATTTTATAATTCAAAATTCCAATATATCCAGTAGCTTGAAATGGCTATAACATCTATTATATAGCTATGATCTAGACAATAACTGTCACACATTAAATTTTGGCTCACACAACGTGCCAAATGTGAATTAATGAAATACATTTGTTTACACAGCATGCTATGTCCAAACAAATCAGTCATATTATGGCGTATTATTTTATTATTATTTTAGCTATTTTTATGTTTGCTCTAGTTTTGTATGCTGCCCAACTGGGCAGTCAATACATTTAATTATAATAATTAATATGCCCAAGTTCATGTTACAGAAAAAAAATGGTTGGGTTCTCACAACATGAACTGCCCAACCTGTTCTAGTTGGTCTAGTGATTGCATCAATGTAGCATTTAATTCAATCCTTTATTGTCAATGCACAACATGTGTGCAGCGAAATTGAATGTCTGAATTGAAATTTATGTCTGACCAGTGATCGAAATCCAGATTCTCCTTGCTTATATTGTAATCGGGACATTTTACCACATTTCCTCCATGAAAACATTTATAGCATATGAGATTATTCTTCCAGGAAAATCCATAATCTTTTCAGTTAGAAACTAAATGCATAATTTCAGATGTCTTAAATTTTGTTTGGCTACTTTTCTTTGGCTATTCTCTACTATTCTCTTTCATTCTAGATGAAAGAATTTTCATTTCCACATTAAAATAGGAGTCATTAAAGCAGTGTAAGTGCTGATTTGAAGTCCAGTTGCTTTTAGAATCAATGAACTAATATGCTTTATTAGTTTGCTTTAGTTTCCCAGTTGCTTTAGTGAAGGAATGTGGTAGAAACTGAATTATTAAATAGAAAGCATCTTCTTGTGTTTTGAACTATACTTAAGAGGGGAGTACTTAATGTCATAACAGTTAAGTGGCCATAGAAAAAAAGGCACACACGCACACTCCCACATACCCCCCCACAGACATACAGTATCCAACAGAAGTGAGTACACCCCCTCACATATTGCAACTTTGGGCCCCATTTGGACATTATCACTTAGGGATGTAGTCACTTTTGTTGCCAGCAGTTTAGCATTAATGATTGTGTGTTGCGTTATTTTGAGGGGACAACCCATTTACACTGTTATACAAGCTGTATACTCACTACTTTACATTTTAGCCAAGTGTCATTTCTTCAGTGTTGTCACATGAAAAGATATACTTAAATATTTACAAAATGTGAGGTGGTGTACTCACTTCTGTTGGCTATTGTACATACATACATGCATACATACATTTAAAACCTGTAACATTCTGATGAGGTTGGGAGTCTTGATATTTTATTAAAGCAGATCCTGTTGTGTAACTAGTATAAAACACTATTTCCCCTGCCCCATACCTAAGAACTTCAGGAGAAAATTAAGTTGTCTACAAAACGAGTGTTTTTCTCTTTCAGAATAGAAAACTCCTCTCCCAATGAACTGTAATTGCTTTCAAAGGCTCTTTCTGCTTCTACACACCACTTAGCAAGTACTTTATGCCCAGAAATTAGTGCTGCAATGGTTGGGTACCTCTCAGTTGCAGAGTTTGCTTGCCTGGTGTGCTGGATATGAGTTGACGAATGACACCTATCAGGGCTGTCATTACGAGGCTCATTCTCTTGTTCAATTTTCGTTGGTTGTCTTCATTTCAATAGTTGATGGATTTGAAACTGACAGTGGATGGGCTGGAGAAAGAACGTGACTTCTACTTTAGCAAACTGCGGGACATTGAGCTGATCTGCCAGGAGCACGAGAGTGAGAACAGCCCCATCATTTCAGGCATTATAAGCATCCTATATGCTACAGAGGTCAGTGCAGTATGGGACCAGCCTGGATCACTATTTCCAGGGAGTTGGAGTTTGGGGCTTGCTTATCCATCTCTTGAAATGGATGAGGCATGTGGTTTGCATGCATGGCTAGAGAGAGAACACAGTATATAGGCACGATAATCTCACTATTTCTCACTATGTTCTTACAGGAAGGCTTTGCCCCTCCAGAGGACGATGAACTGGAAGAGCAACATCCGGAAGATCAGGATGAATATTAGCTGTGCGAAAGCACACTTGGTTCCTCGCTGTCTGGCCATGACAGATCACCCCATGCTCCTCACTTACCATGGACATTTAAGGTTTTGCATTGTACAGCCTCATCCTCCACAGTCACACATTATAACAGGTTTTCTACCGACAAGAGGCCCCCAGTGGTTTCTGTATGTTGTGCAGAGTCCACAGGAAGCCCCGAGCTACATGGTAAAAATAGGCATCAGTAGATGGTGAAGATCAGCACTGTAAATACCTTGTAGTGGGGCAAAATTCCTAGATTGGTGGCCTGGCTCCTTTTCCTCCTCCTCCTGGTCCATCCCATATACCTCTATTTATTGATTTCAGTTGTCTTGGGTGTGAGTGCTGCAATCCCTTGTATTATATTGAGAGACAAATTCTTTGTATATTTTTCCGTACTGGATTTCACTAGCACTTTGCCTGTCATATTCATGCTGAGCCAAGCTCTGGCACCCCTCCTGGCTTCAGAAAATTTGGGAGCATGTGAGCCTAAAGGCCAAGCTCAGTACTGGAAGCTCGCTCAGTGGGTGGGTGCAGGGGGAGGGAGAAGAGAATGGACTGGAATATTTATTTGGGGGGGTAGGGGGGATTTTAATAATGCTGCTGAGAATATGAGTTTTCCAGCCACTCTACTTGATATATCAGGTAGACCCAAGAAGAAGAGAATCTACTAGACGGTGGCTTTTTCTTTTGGGGGTTTTATGGGAGATAATTTTGGAACATGGCAGCGCTGTTGTTTGGAAAAGAAGCATGGGAAGGGAACCTCCCCAACAATGTTCTGTTTTCCACAAACACCACAGGTTACAATTGAGCCTGCCATTGAGAAGGGCTCAGATGTTTGCTCTTCACTTATTGTTCTGACCCTCCCAAGGTTTAGTTCATGCTGTTTGGATAAGTTTGCCACACAGACTCTGCCTTGACCCACTCCCTGTTTGCATTGCCTGTTCAATCAGACACTGGTGTGCAAAGCCTGCATCTGTGTTGCATTTTATTTAAAATAAATTTGTGTGGTTAAAAAATGTCTTGATGTGTGTGCCATAACCCCCATCTCCACTTGAATGGATAGATGTGTTTGCTGCCAAAAGACCAGTGCCCCAAGTCCTGAAGCACCAAACCAATGATGGATCAGATGAACCTGGCAATCCTGAGCAGACCAACAGTCCCTGACTTTGACAGACCCTTTTCTAGTTTCTTATGTAGGAAGATTTTCCTTTTTTAGCAGCCAAGAATCTGAGGACTGCTAGGGAGGGAGGAAGGAAATAGAGGAAGGAAAGGGGAGGGAGGGAAGAAATTAGAAAAGACATAAATCTCTTTCCCAGGTGAGTTGATCTGTTATATCTCACCAAGTACTTTCATTTGAATAAACATTTCCCATTTTCCCAGGCACAGCCAGCACTTTTTTATAACTACACATTAGTAATTTTTCTGGATTTAAAACAGAATGTAAAAGGTCTGTCTTAAAACATTCAGAGTTAAAAAGGTGGAAACCAGCTATCATCAGTGTTGTATATCAGTCTTTAACTGCCATGTCAACTGGCAGAACCAGGTCTTAACGCTCTTTGTGAAAACCAGAAAAATGTACGCCTGCCTCATTTCTGGGGGTAAGGTGTTCCAAAGATGGAGACACACACGTACACACAGGATAGACAGAAAGCAGTATTCATTACAGGACTTTCTTGTGTGCAAAACCTTTCCAAACCCACTTTGGATCAAGTCACCTTTTCCTTTAAGACGCACTGTGCCTAAGTATTATTTGAACAGTGTTCTATGCTTACAAATGCCAATTTGTCTATTGCTTGTAAAAACAACTCTGACAGCTGCAACATCATTAAAACTGTGGCCACAGTTTGAAGACTGATGATCAAAGAATAAGCAAAAGCCACATTATGATGTGTTTAGTACCCAAATAAAGGTGAATCATAAGAATAAGCTAGATACAGGTAGTTTGTCGACTTACAACAGTTCATTTAGTGACTGTTCAAAGTTACAACAGCAGTGAAAAAAATGACTTAATTAACATTTTTCACACTTATGACCGTTGCAGCATCCTCTTGGTCAAATGATCAAAATTTGGATGATTGACAACTGGTTCATATTAATGACAGTTGCAGTGTCCCGGGGTACATGATCATCTTTTGAGACCTTCTGACAAGAAACGTTAACGGGGAAGCCAGATTCACTTAACAACCATGTTACTAATTTAACAACTGCAGTCATTCACTTAACAAATGTGGCAAGAACTCATAAAATGGGGCAAAGCTCACTTAACAAATATCTCACTTAGCAACATAAATTGTGGGCTCAATTTTGGTTGTGAATTGAGAACTACCTATAATGCATTCAGGAGCCTAGAGAAATTCCTGTATGGGGATATTTGAATAATATAGAGCAGAAAAAAGACATGATAGAGATGCAGAGGAAAAATTATACACAGTCATAGTGAATAACATTTTCTCTTTCATAAATCCTTAAATTCAGGATGACTGAATGAAACTCAATGGTGGAAGTTAAGACGAGGTATTTTATACAGAGCTCAACTGAGCTGGAATTTGCTATTAAAAGCTGGAGCAACGGTTACCCTAATGGCTTGCTTTAAAAATAATTTAAGTCAGTTCAGGGAGAGTAAGAATAAAATACAGTAGTTGTTATTCATGGGATTTGCATATTATTAACCTTAGATGTAGAGATCTTGAGTAGCGTGCAAGTACGCTATTGCATATACACTGCTTTGAGACTTCCAATTCTCTGAAGGGTCCACTTCCCCAATGAGAGATATCTCTTGACTAATGAACCACAAATCTCACCATAGTTTTGCTGAACCAAATTGTAATTCTGCAAGTTGATTATTGAGGAAAGTGGTTAGCTGCAACGTTTCTAGAGTCAAGCCAAATAGTATTACCTGTACAAACTTTTAAATGCACCTTTCTTTAGGCCTCCTTGCTAGTCCACCTTTATTAGTTTATGCACAGTACTAAAGAAATTCAATCCTAACTGTTCTTTGGAAGGACAGATACCGAAGCTGAACCTCAAATATTTTGGCCACAAAATGAGAAGAGAGGCCTCATTGGAAAAGACCCTGATGTTGGGAAAGATGGAAGCCCAAAAAAGGAGAGTGGGCCTACAGAGAATGAGACAGATAGTGTTATCAACGCAATGAACATGAATTTGGGCAAACAGGGACAGTGGAGGCCTGGAGTGCCATGGTCCATCAACATGCTTTAGCAACTGCTAAGCAACAAATGACATACAAGCAATCCAAGGAGTGAGTCTTGCTTTCAGGTCCAGCTTTTCAAAAAAGAATAGAACTTAGAATAACTTTTGTCACTTTGAATGTACCACTAATTGGCATGTGTTAAAATGAAATTTCGTTGCATACAGCTATATATTGGAGGGTCACTATATATTAGAGGGTCATATATATTGGTCTATATATTGGAAGGTCACCATATATACATATATAGGAGGGTCAGTATATATTGGAGATCATATATATTGATCACTATATAT
>JAEANM010000810.1:15309-31968 GCA_017656035.1 Myanophis thanlyinensis
TGGAGGGTCACCATATATACATATATAGGAGGGTCAGTATATATTGGAGAGCATATATATTGATCACTATATATTGGAGGGTCACCATATATACATATATAGGAGGGTCAGTATATATTGGAGAGCATATATATTGATCACTATATATTGGGAGGGTCACCATATATACATATATAGGAGGGTCACTATATATTGGAGATCATATATATTGGTCACTATATATTGGAGGGTCACTGCCTTCAATATACTACAGTACGACATAAACATGACAATGAATGGTATACAATGGTGCCTCAAATAAATGAGCCGAGGTGGCTCGACCAGGAGCTGTTAGGCATGAAAATCAAGGGCGACGCTTCCTTGTTCCGAGGCGACGTAGCTCTGTGTCACGGGAGAGTGGGCAAGAACGGCTCGGTTGTTCCTTGGGTCTTCCGCAGCGGGGAGACTAGGCAGAAGCGGGCTGGTCCGAGTCTAAATCCAGCTTCTTCGGGCGCCTCCCATAGCGACTTTTCTCCAGCAGCTGAATGCCGAGAGAAGACGCTTACGAAGTAGCCGGCCCTCCTGCTTCATCACAGTCGCTCCCTCCCGCTCCGTTCGACGGCGTGGCGAGGGACTCCGGAAACGAGGGAAGAGGCTTCGCGTTCGGCGGTCTAACTGGGAAGAAGGGCGGCTCGGAATGTCACGTACCGGAGAGACGGGCGAGCTTTAGGACGTGGCAGAAGCAACGTTCTCCGCGGAGTCGCGCGGAAGGGGCGTCTCGCCCAATGAGCGTGGGCTGGAGGCCGAAAGGGGGCGGCCCGTAAAGCGCGAGCAGGGAAAGGCGCGCGGTGTGTCTTTCTTTTCCCTCGCGCGGGCGCGCGTTGACGACCGAAGAAGGCGTAGGAAGCGGGCCAGGGAAGGCTGATGGCTGCGACGACGGCACGTTGGGAGGTGGTGCGGAAGCCTTCCCGCAGGGGAGCGGCCGGTGGCGGCGGGGGCTCCATGAGGCGAAAGGCGCTTGGAGACGCCAACGGGGGACGCGGTTTGGCCTCGCCCAGTGAGTTGAGAAGAAGAGGCGCACAGTTGAGCCTCCATATGCAGCGGTAGCCTAGCGTGCAAATGGTTTTCTATAGACCTCCGCTTCAGGGTTTGTTTGTTTTTTCCCGAGGGTGGCAGACAAGGGAAGGACTTGTCAGTTGGCAGAAAGGAGTCTGGCCACGTGCTGGAACACACGCTTTTTCCCTGGCTCTGATTTGGGGGTTTTAAAGCCAGCCCTGGAACAGATTCCCTGCCACCGAAGGGACGGCAGGCCTGGGAAAGGCAGGGAAGCCAGCAAAGGTCTAGAGACCCTTCCGGTTAGCAAGTGAACAATTACACCCTCCTCCCCTCTGACGGTGGGTCTTGATGGCACATGACTCTGAAACATCCTTGAATGTTCAGAAGCATTTCTCCTCTGTTTAAAATCGGCTATACTTTTTACAACATGTTTGGCTCTTTTTCTACCTTGAGCCCAGTGGTGAGATAGTCTGGGACCTGTAGGAGCATGACATTTGCAAGAAGAAACATGGCTCTGTAACAAAAGCACTTGAATGTGACTTTTTCAAAAACTCTGGGTCTTTTAGTGGTACCAAATATATTTATGCAATATTTTCAACAAATTTAACAAATTTGTCACTTGAGAAAAGTATTTAGATTACATGCAAAGTAAGTTAACATTACTCTGTGGCTTAGTTTATGGCTAGTTCATTTTTTTTAATGTATGTAAATCTAGAAAGTGGATTAATTCTGTAACTGTTAAATGTGTTGCATCAACACAGGCCATTTACTGATTACTGATTAGTAATCAGGCTTTATATGACTCTTCTATTCTCATAGTTCCTCTTGCCACTTCAGAAACTCTCTTTGAACTTGGCTTTGAGAAATCAGCAAAGAAGCAGAATAAAGAACAGGTGCCTCCACCACCTGGGCGCCAGCAGCAGAAAAAGCAAAACCCTGGAAAAAGTGCTAAGAAAGGGACAGCTGGAGACAGCGGACAGAACAAGCAAATCAAAAACCGGACGCTGGAGGATGCATTGAAAGCAGTCAGTGTCATTTTTCCAAAAATTGTATCTTTGTATTATATTGCAAATTAGAGGCTATCTCTGAAACAGAGAAGGCAATGTATTAAGAGTTTTATTCTTCATTCTCTAGTAATGTTATTATCTACAAGTTTTTAGTTGCAACTATGTAGAAAAACAGTAGTTGACCCAAGAATTATTGAATGCAATTAGCTGTGCAATTTAAGTTGAACTTAACATCACTCTTTTTCTGCAGAGGGAAGGTAAATTGTTATCTGGAGTTATTGTATGGTTACTATATTCCAGCTCAGGGTAGCAAGAATTACAAAAGGACTTTGTAGCGACTTTTCTTTCTCAAATGTTATTTATTTAGGAAAGCTTTAACATTGTGTGTTGTTTGTTTTCAGAAGACTTCATCTTCAAACTCACACTTTAGACTCCCCTTATTTCTCCATGGAGTAGATTATATACTTAAGAGCTGTATAGCCTGCATACTCCATAGCTATTTGAAAAGTTGATACATAACTGTTGTGTATAATTAAGACCAAATAATATTACTAATCACATGCAAGGAAATCATAACTAATTAATCTTGTTATAATAATATATACATAAATTGTTCTTTGCCCATTTTTTTCTTTTAGCTTTATAATTCAGAGCTTTTAATAATATTGTAAATACTCATAGGTTTTTTTTTAGCTTTGTTGTGCTTCACTCAGAGTCAGTTGTTTGTAAGATGGGCTTACAAATAAATATGACAAATAAGTTTAGTCCTTGTTCTTGCCCTGACTTTTTAAAATTATTATCTCCTGGTAATATTCAAAGATTGCATATAGTTCTCTTTCCATAACACAGTTCTAGTTGCTGCCCAGTTTACATAATTTTAGCTTTCCCTGCCCCCATCTGCAAATGAGAGTGAGATTAGGTTGACAGTTCTCACTTTTCCAGTTCTTCGCTGTACTTTTTTTTTTAAATTCCAGTTGGATTTATCAGAACTCCAAAGAGAGCTTGATAAAAGCTTGAAGTTGTTCCCAGAGAACCCTTCGGTGTGGGTCAAAGATCTAGCTGGATATTTGAACTACAAGTTGCAGGCGATGAAGAGTGAACCCACCCTCAGTCAGCACCCTCATGGTTGGTGGCACCAAGGGAATAATGTTGCTGTCATTCAAGAATGGGAATATTGTTATTAGAATAAGCATGCATGTACTAGCGGTAGCCGTTTAAATTGTCCTACTTGGGGTTGCCCTTTCTGGGAAACAGCAGCTATTCCTTTATTCAATCAGATCACTTTAGGCCATATGGAATTATCTTTCATCAGCTTTGTTTGGCTCGCCAGCTCTTGAAAAGACAGCCTGGCATAATAGTTAAAGCCTTAGTATACTTGCAATTGAATTATTTTGCCTAGAGAAATACAGGTGAAAGTGGAACACAGAGGTTTACAAATTGTGGAGGAAAGGGGAGTTGGGTGGGGGAATGCCAGTTTGTTCCCTCTGCCTAGATATGTGCTGTTTATGATGAGCTACTGGGGCTGTGATATCTGAAATCGAAACCCTGGGATGTGTTAGTGGTCTTTGCACTCACAGCAACAGCTCATGCAATGGCCTCAACCTACCTTTGAGCAGGTTGAATGCCTGGATCAAGACATTATTGCCTGGTTTTACCTTCTTTCAAGAGAAGCTGTTCCTGGGGCTGTTTCCTGTGGTTCCAATGGTAAAATCTGCATGCCACTGTGGGCAGCCTGAGTGTCAGCCTTACCCCTCCAAAAAACCAGGAACAGTTACCTTTCAAAGAGGGAAAAACATTAGATTAAATAGAAAACACTTTCAGAGCATATTCTGGCAGTTTTCATTCAAAAGAGGCCCCACAGTTACATTATTTTAAGGGGGTAAGGGCGCCTTTTGTAATGAACCTCTTTTGTGATTGAAGTGAAAATACGGCACAACTTTTGTTTTGGCCTCTTTCCTCGACTTGTGACATGGTCCTGCTGAAGTAGCAAGTACACTCACAAGTTCTACTGTAATATTCTGTATCATAACATCCTAAGACGCTCAAGGATGTGCTGCTTTTTTTCAGAAGTGGCCTCCTGATCATACCATACCTTGGAGGCTTGTTTTAAGCAGATGTGTGGAAATGTTGTGGTAACAGTGCGCTGACCATATTGATGTTGACTAAAATCTTGATCTTGCTGTTTATATTTTTGGCTGCAGACTATCCCTACTGTCTGGTGAATAAAGAACTAAGGAGCATTATCAAATCCCTCCTGTTGAAAGCTGGGGGTGTCCTGGAGCTTTTCTTTGACCATTGTATTTACACAATGTTGCAAGAATTGGACAAAACTCCTGGTAAGATGAGAGTAAAGTATACATCAGCTAATATATCTTTACACTTAGGTAAGAACAACCAATATGCTAAATTATGGTATAGAATAGGTGGTACCTAGTGGAAAATCACCTAAATATCAGCCAGCAGTGTACTGCAGCTGTCAGAAAAGCTAGCACAGTCCTAGGCGTTAATAGAGGTATAGAATCAAGATCATGTGAAGTATTAGTACCATTTTATAATGCCTTAGTAAGACCACGCTTGGAATTGCATCCAGTTTTGGTCACCACGATATATAGAAGATACTGAGACTTTAGAAAAAAAATACAGAGAAGAGCAACAAAGATTATTAGGGGACTGGAGGCTAAAACATATGAAGAGTAGTTGAAGGAATTGGATATGTCTAGTTTAATGAAAAGAAGGACTAGGTGTGACATGGTAGCAATGTTCCAATATTGGGCTACCACAAAGAAGAGGGGGTCAAACTATTTTCCAAAGCACCTGAAGGTAAGACAAGAAGCAAGGGATGGAAACTAATGAAGGAGAGAACTAACCTAGAAATAAGGATAAATTTTCTGACAGTAAGAACAATTAATCAGTGGAACAGCTTGCCTCCAGAAGTTTTTGATGCTCCATCATTGGAGGTTTTTAAGAGGAGATTGAACAATTATTGTCTGAAGTGATATAGGTCTTCTGGTTGAGCATGGGGTTGGACAAGAAGACCCTCAAGGCCCTTTCCAACTCTGTTATTCTGTTAAATAAGATTTTACTCTATTTTTATGGTTGTTGTGACAAATTAATGGATGAAGAGTGATAGCAGAAATAGCACATTTCACATATTAGGAAAGCAAGAATCACATCCCAAATTCAGCAAGGGTTGTAAGGACTTGATGTCTAAAGTTAATATATCCGATGTGGCAGTGACCTAGTTGTCTTACCTTTCAGGGGAGTCACTGCACAGCTATAGGATCTGCATACAGGCTATATTGCTGGACAAACCTAAAGTTGCTACAGCAAACTTGAGCAAGGTAAGTTGACGGGGTCTAGTCTTCCAAAAAGAAGTTGTGACTAACATATTCAAGATCATCTCTGTAAAACTTAATATTGGAAGACTAATTGCAGTGTGATCCATAGAATGCCAAATGGATTGACCGTTTTGTTTCTGAGGATGCCATGCCATGTTGGATGAGACCAGTTAGCAAGGAGCCCTGTGAGGCAGAATGCCTTGCATACTTTCTTGCTACAAAGGTTGCATTAAACTGTCTTTACCTTTTCTGTTTCAGTATCTTGAGCTGTTGAGATCCCACCAGAATCGACCAGCCAAATGCCTCACCATTATGTGGGCCTTGGGGCAAGCTGGTTTTGCTGACCTTACAGAAGGGCTTAAAGGTGAGAACAGGATTTTTATGTTCATTGGGAATGTTTGCTTTTTAATGCCCTGAAATTCATGGCAGCCTTTAAAGTATTAATATTTTTCATATGCCATTATTTTACCACTTGCATTTATGTATTATATAAACCCTGCTTGCCTACACATTCTTAAAAGTACCTGTCGACCAAAATAATAAAAAGTAAAGTTGGTCATTCAGAAAGAGTCTGGGAATAAAACTTGAAGAATTTTGCATGCTTAATTCAGAGTAAAGAAATTAAGATTTTTAAACTAGCTAAACTTGTTTTGTAAGTAATATCCAAAGAGCAGTATCTGATAAGGAATCTAATAAATAGCTGAGTTGATATTTCTCCAAAGAAGTATTGTTCACGTTCATAAGCATCTTCCCACACATTGAGTGGGACAATCCTATTAAAGTTTTTCATAAGTTAGAATAAATGTGGGAAGGTTTTAAGTGTGCCCTAACTTTGGCCGGCTGAGTCTTGTTCCTGTGCTAACTCCTTCAAAAATAGGCACTTCCAAGTGCCTACGCTGAAACAGCGCTATGCTCCACTTTCAGCTTTCACAATGAAAGAAACAGGAAAAAAGTCGGTTCCTCGATAACAGCTGTTTAAAGGCAGGTCAAGCAGCTTAAATCTGTAACTTTTAGAATTATACTTGCCTATGTTCTTAGGGGAGCCTTACGCCCAGCAGGAGAAGTGGGAAGAGCAAAGTTGTTCCCGGCAAGTGATAAGACCCTGAGAGTGAAGGTTCGTTCTCTGAGCTTGTAGGTTGGTTTCTGAACATTTCGTTACCAGGCTAGGTAACATCTTCAGCAGAATTTAGAGAATGTCAGTGTTGGTGATAAGGACTGTCTTGTGTTCAGCCTCTTTCTTTGGCAAGTAACCTGCTGAATGTGGATGAAGCAACTGTCTTTGGAAACAGAATTAATCTATGACCGGGAGGGAAATTGTTTGGGCGCATCCCACTGTTTTTCAGTGGACAGTGCTGAACTCCCTGTTGGAGGAATGGAAAGTTATGAGTGCAGCATGTTTAACCCCGTCCCTCCTCCAAAAAGTACTGTTATGTCCCTTCTCTTCCTAGTGTGGCTTGGCATCATGCTTCCTGTTCTAGGCATCAAATCTCTCTCTCCATATGCCATCAGTTACTTGGATCGGCTGCTGATGTGAGTTCACGTGTAATGGGGAGTGCTGTTATTCTGGGAACTTTTGTGCATGTTGATTTTGCTATCAGGTTTTTTTAATCCTTCCATTTACCATCAGTACCCTAAAGGAGTAGACTATAATTCATAAATCAGTTTAACTTTCCAAGAGGCTTCGCAAGTAGCAAAATAACTGAAGAACTGTTAGTCCATATTTCTTTTCCTTTTTTTTTGTTTCAAATACAGATTTAAAATAGTGTGTGCTTCAGTTTTTATCAGTTCCAGTCCACTTGTTTCTTTTTTCCACCATGTTTGGTCTGTTTTGTCACAGCTTAAATGGTTGTCATCTCTTGCTCTATAGGGAACTAAGTCTTACTCCTGTACTAGGAGGGCTGGGACAGATTTCATTAGATAGAGGTGAATCTTGGTGAAGCAGAAGGAAGGAGACCAGGATACTAAAAGCTCTGATAATTCATCTACAGATTACTAAAGCCTTTCTGTATATGTGGTGTTGGGAATAATTCTGATCATGAGAGAATTTAGATGTGGAAGAAGAATTTGGAATGAGATTACTTGACACTGATAGCCAGGAATCTGAGGACAGACTAACCATGCTTTCTCTTTGGCAGGATGCATCCTAATTTGACAAAAGGGTTTGGGATGATAGGGCCCAAAGACTTCTTCCCTCTTTTGGATTTTGCATTCATGCCCAACAACTCTTTATCCTCCAGGTATGTCAGGCAAAAGGAAAATCATATGAAATCAATCCACCTCTCCTGTCTCAGAAAATATTGTTGTGGGAATGCCTCTTCTATAGATGGAGGAACTTTGGGATAAGAGTGGGGCAGGAAAAAAAAATGGGACTGGGGCAAATAATTGCTGGGTCAGCACAACATTTGTCCTATATAGGAGCAGTCATGTATTGCACCAGCCAGCCAGATATTTTATATTATTTATTTAATGAAAGTTGTTCCTTTGGTAGATAAGCAGCCACAGAAGGAGATAAATGTAAAGTAGAAGTGCAAGCAGAAAGGCCAAAATATATGCATAAATGAGCAGTAATAATAGTTAATAAAAGTAACAAAAAGTAAAAAGGACACAAGCCCACCACTTTCTGCAGCCACATATGTCTGCTTTTTTCATTTTGATAGTTTTTCCACATCAAGGTGAATTATCCCCATGTCAGTTTTTGACACACAGAAATTTTACATATTATTTTTCAGGGTTTTTCTTGCAAAATATATTACAAGCACAAAGGTGGAAGGAGTTATCAGGTGCCAAATAACTTATGTTGCTGGTGATTTTATAGTCCACCAAACCCAGTACTTTTTACAATCATTTGTTTCTTCTTGCATTATTCTTACATGAACTTAAAAAATTGGGGTGCAAAAGGAAGCAACAGTCACTCCGTTTGTTTTTTGGCACCTGCCTGTTTTCTTCTCCCTCCTTTTCCTGCCCTTGTTTGTCTTGCACCGATTTGTTGACAGATATTTCTATGCCTTAGTTTAGACAGTGGAGCACAGTGCCCCAGCACTTGCTCTTGAACACCATTTCTGTAGCCTTAAAAATGTATTTCTCAAATTCCCCAGCTAGCATGGCTGGCTAGGGAATACTGGGAGCTGAAGTCCACACCGGTTAAAGTTGCCAAGTTTGAGAAACACTCCCTTAGAACAATGGGAAGGCATGGCAATTTTCCAACATTCCTTCATGTCAGGGAATGATTGCACCATTGTTGAGCACAAAATACTTTTTGGCAGGGTTGATGAACAAGGGAAGGTGCAACAAATGAAGAGTCATTATATCATCCGTAAGCCCCCGTTATTTGGTTTTGATTCCTGGTGTCTTTGGAAGATGTCTTTAGCAGATATGCACCTTTCTCATTTTGGGACATGGTTGGACTGATATAATTTGCTTTTTTCTTCAGTCTGCAGGAGCAGCTCCGGCAATTATATCCCCGCCTGAAAGTGTTGGCCTTTGGCGCTAATCCTGAAACTTCCCTGCATACTTACTTCCCTTCCTTCCTCTCCAGGACCATGCCCAGCTGTCCCAGTGATATGAAGAAAGAGGTGAGGCTCGGAGCGGGACAGGATCAGAAGGAACAAACATAGTTCTTATGCAGTCTGATGGGCTGCAACATTTAACCAACAAATAATCTGCATTAAAAAGTGGCACCCAATTAATTAGGGCACAATACCATGTTAACCTGAAACCCTTCAGCGTTAGGTTTCTTCACACAAGAGGCCATCTTTTCCACGACAGAGTGAGCCTTATAAACCTTCCTCTGCTGTTTCTACAGAACCAATCCCATCAGAATATTCACTAGGAAGTTCAGAATTGTTGGTTTGATCAGTTATGTTAGTTCTATTAATGTGAGTATTTTTATTAACATTTGATATCTCCCTGCTTCCCTATCAACTGTAGCTGAGTAACTAGTCCTAATTGTTTAGATCTGCTTATGTATCTGTGGCAAATCAGGAAAGAAGAAAACTAAAATTATTTGTGATTTGGTAACAGATGAAATAACTGATGTGTCTTGTATGGAGGGAGCTTTTGGCTTGCTATCCAGCAGTGTAAATGAGTATGGAGACAATCTAATTTTAGTCCATATGTCATGAATGACATTATCTGTTCCAGAAATTTTGTCAGAGTTCAGCCTTACAAGCAATCTATGACCTTGAAAATAGGAACAAGGAATATAATGAATATAGAAGTGTAACTTCTATACTAGCTACTTCCCTGTCTTGCAAATTCCCTGGCTGAGCTGACCAAGCCAGGCTATTAAGGCAAGGTGATTTCAGTATTCCACTTTGAGCTTGGTTTGTCTAGTACAGCTCATCCATGCTGTGTTAGATTTAGAATAGCCATAATTCTAGGACAAACACAATCACAATTGATCTTAGCTCTCATGCGTGTTGCTGGTTACATACTTTCGTTCTTTAACTGTATCTGGAATAATACTCTGCTCCTGAAACCCTCTGGAGTAACCTTATTATTTTGGACCACTGCTTAGTGAAAATTGGACCTACAACAGCCCTCTTTACCTGAGTAATAGTTTTTGTACATTGCCCCATTCAAATCAACTGAAGGTGGTTCAGAGCAATAAAGTACCAAAAACAGCAAAATACAAAAAAAAATTAACCAAAACAAATACAAAAATAACTCCAAAATGGTCTTAAGATAGCAAACTTCACAAACAGAAGAGTCCATATGCTCTCTTGTTTCAGCCTCTCTAGAGAAGGCCAGACCAAGAAATCCGTTCCACAAGATGGCTAAAACTATTTTTCTTGAGATTGGCTACAATATCAGAATCTTCCAAGTCTCGTTGTGCTGTACCTCCTCATACTTCAGTGAGTTAGGGAAACATTCTGTCTGAACTTCTTCTTGTGCGCTCTTAGCTGTTTTGTTGTGACTTAAAATATTTTTCACCCCTTGTCATCCTAGTGAACATGTATATCTCTGTCCACATCATCTTCCTTACACTCTGCATCTGGTTTAATGTTTTTAAGGCCTTCCAGATCAACAACCATTTCACCCTGCTGGGATTAAGCCTGGACTTGTTTTTGTTTTTTCTTTTTCCAATCCTGATAGCACCAGGACAGGGAGTCCATCTTATGCTCAAACCAAAGAGAAAGATATTTTATCCTATACGAGCAATTGACCTCCAACAGGTTCACATAGATGTTGATGAGGGAGGGAGGGCTGAGTCCAGGGCTAACCGCAGTGTCTGAATAGTTGGCCTTTTCTCTTCTCTCATCACAATCTGGAAGGGAGGAGGCTGATTTGTGGAGAAGAAACCTGACTGCAGCAATGTGCCCCATTCCCACCTTTTTAAGGTTTTGAAGATGTATCTGTCTCGGTTGGCCTACAGTATGTAATTCATTTTTTATTTTTATAACCCACCATTCATCCAGGAACTCAAAGTAACATAATATTTCCCCTATTTTTCCCCCCTGAAAAATAGGTTAGGTTGGGAGACTTGCCCAAATTCACCCAGCAAGTTTTCATGGCTGAGAGTGAAACTTGCTGCCCCTGCTGCTGTTCAAATACCTTCACTACTATGTTAACACTGGCTTTATTTTATTTTACTGTAGATTTTACAGGTTTTAAAATTCATATGGATGGTGAGCTCCTCTTTTGAATCAGAAAGAACGTCAGGGAGGCTCAAGATAAGCTTATTATAATATGAAGTGTTTCGTTCATTCATTCCATTCCATTCCATTTCTATGGCCACCCATCTCAGTCAATGACTCTTAACCTTAAATGAAATCAAGTTGTTCCAGCCAGACTGTTTTATTTGCTCAAGTGGTGGCAGCTTGAGAGTTCAGGGCTATCATTATTTTAATTCGAGATGCTCACAGGGGCAAGCACCTTTTCTTGATGTGAAGTATTTGCTGTTCTTTTCAAGCTATGACTGTTTTCTTTCAGTGGTAAAATCAAATGGCTCTGTGCTTTGCTCCCTTTGTTTCCACAATGAGGTCGATGTGTATGGATAAGATACTTGCAAAAATCGCAGGATGCGTGCACCTACGCCATAGCTGAGTTCTCCTTTCAAATGTAGTATTTTTTGCATCCATACGTTCAGGACAGGCATTGGTGTGGAACTGTTAGACCTGGGAAAATATCTCTCTGAAGCTCTGAGGCAGGCATGAGGCTTCCCATGTTAAGGGTAGCCCTTTCAAGAAGCAACATTGAGATATCCATGTCTTTGTAGCGTCCCAAAGATAAGATAATTTTTTTCCCGTTGAATGAGGAAAGCATGGAGAAACATGATAAATTAAATATGCTGTCTTGAAACCTGTAATATCATGACTGCACTATCGCTGCTGTTTTTGGAAATGTTCAGTGTGTAATCTTTAGTCCTCTGAGAATTATTCTGACTTTCCCCGTGCAGCTCCTGAACTGTTTGACCGAGTGCCTCAATCTTGATCCTCTCAGTTTCAGTGTGTGGAGGCAATTATACATCAAACACCTCCCACAGTCAAGGTAAGAATGAAAAAGGCAATTTAGCTGCATTGTGTTTTTCATGATATAAAGCTAATTTGTCCTAATAAACAACAGTGGATCATCCTTCACATATTCAAGGGTGGGGGGAGGCAGTGAGGAGATAGGAAAATCCAGTAATCATATTCACATAATACGATTAGATTTGCTTGCTGAATCAACCATTTTTCTGGATTAGGATAATACACTGCAGTGTAAACTAATAAGATGAGTTGATTTAACACTGTGCCACAAAATCAAAGTTAATCAAGATAAAATCATTTATTTATTTAAATATACCGCCCCCTCTCCCAAAGGGACTCGGGGCAGTGTACAGCCATTAAAAACATACAAGGTAATTAAAATTCAATTAAAACAATTAGATTAAGGCCAGTTAATTTAAAAGCAGTTAAGAAATTTAAAAATTCATTTAAACAAAAACCCCATTCCATTAAAAATCAGTTAAATATAATTTAAATTTCAGTTAAAATTAAATTAAGATCAACCCTAAGGTATCAAGCCAGGCCAGCTTGTTAATTAATTAATTAAACTGTATGGTAAGCAACTGCCAGCTGTTAGCTGACAATCATTCCTTAAGATGTATAGCAATTTCTTCCTTTTCATATACTGTTGTGAATGGGCCTTCCCTGTTTCCACACTTTTTCTGTTCCAATATCTGAGTTTAGGAGACAGAGTTCTTTAAAACACCACACTGTTAATAGTTTTGCTTTGTTGTTGTTTCAGCTTGCTCCTGAATCACTTCTTGGAGACATGGGGCAACACTACCAAAAAGGTTTGTGTCTCTTTTTTCTCCAAATAATAGATTTTTCATGGGAGACTTGAGTAAGCAAAGTCAAGAGAAGAAGAATAAATATCAAGATGTGTGTGTGGCTAAAATAGATTAAAAATTGGAAAGATATCGTATTTTTCGCTCCATAAGACACACCTGACCATAAGACGCACTCTGGTTTTTGGCCTTCAGATGTCCAGTTTTGGGCCTGTTTTCCCAGGGTGTGCAGAGACCAAAAAGGGGGTTGAAAACAGGCCAAAAACAGGATGCTCGGAGGTAAAAAATGGCCAGCGGGTGGGGGGCTGGTAGGTAGGTAGGTGGGGCTTCTGCAATATTTGTGCCATAAGACACACAGACGTTTCCACCTACTTTTGGGAGACAAAAAGGCGTGTCTTATGGAGTGAAAAATATATTTGCTGTAGTTTGTGACTGAACTGAACTGAAGAGTTCTGTTTGTGTCCTCTTGTGAATGTGACCAGAGACACTAAGATCAAATGAAGTGATGAATCTTGAAAGCTTTATGCAGATGAGCTGGTAATGGTCCCTTTAATGAAAATACATTTGTTTATTATCTATCAAAGTTACATATTTTCTCATCTCACCAAAGGCGACTAAGAGCAGTGCACAACAATCAAAGACAGTAACAGATATAAAAACAACAGATATAAAAAACTGTAAAAATAAATATTATAAAAAGCAAATAAACCCTAGGCAAAGGGATGACTGATTGCTTCTGGATTTTTCCTTTCCTAGGTGCGAAAATCTTTACAGGAAACAGTTCGTTCATTCAGTGTCACAAATGAAGAGCTGGCTATGAAAGGACCAAACAATTTTCAGGATGTAGCTGCTTGTAGAGCTGTGTGCAAGGTAATTTATTTGCTTACAGAATGGCGCACAAGTTAGCAAACATATGGATGCTTATTTGCTTCATTCTGCTTTACAGCACTACTTTTTTGGTTCTGTTCTTTAGAACCTGCTGCTCAAGATGAAAGCCAGTGGGTTTCGTTGGCCATGGCTGATTTTAGTCCTCTTTATAGTTACTACTGGATTTCTATTATATGATATCAACACTCACGGCTCCTTCCAAGGTTAGGATTTGTTTCTGGAGGCATGTGAAATGGTGCTTCTTTTCTCCCTGTAATAAGGCTGAAAAATACATGGGCTTTACTGTAATGGAAATCTTTTGACCATTGTTTTGTTTTGCAGCTTCTGACTCTGCACATGTCCTTCGTTCTTCTGGCATCCTGTCTGCATCTGAGCAAGTCTGGAACAAAATTTCCCATTTCTCTATAAAAGGATACAGGTCAGTAATATGTTTTAGCAGTTTTAGCACTTTAAAAGAGCATCCGGAAGAGATCTGTATCGTATTCAAAACCACAGACAATTGAGAGATTATTCCATCTGGCTGCATGATGCCTTTGAGGGCAATTTCTTTTTTAAGGCAAAACCTCATTCCATCCCCTCTCTCTCCCTGCAGCTGGCTAGAAGCAAATATACCAGTCTACTACTCCCAAGTGGCAACTGTGCTTGGACCCAATTTGGAGCTGGCCTGGACCAAGACAAATGAAACTGCTATCTATATCTCTGGGAAGTGCTCTGTTCATTTAGCCTGGCTCAGCAACAACCTTCTTAGACTCAGTGAATGGGTAACAATGCTACTGCTTTTGGCTGGACAGCCAAGCTTTGTTAGGTAGAAGTTGAAAATTAGGAGTTGAGCATAGGAGAATGTAGTTGAGAATGTAGAGTTGTTAATTTCCAGAAGCACCGAGGATTTCAGAAATTAAGAAGGAAAAGTTGTGAAGACCAAACTGCAAAAGCCACATAGAAGACAAGGAGGAGGCATCAGAGGCAGCAATGAAGATTCCATTTGCCATGCCTATTCCTGACAGAGAGGAGTTACAACCTTTCATGCTTCTACTCCTTTTGCAAAGGAACATCTTGAAGGGAATGTTGGTGTCTTTACCCATCTCTCTTTCTGGATAGTATAATTTGCATGTTATGTTATATCTTCCTCTGTTTGATGTCCCCAGAGTGTTAGCTGCTGATAACATTGACTGAAAATGATGGAATTTAGAGTATATCACTTCTTGTGGACATTAGGTTGTGGTTGATTTGTATTTTGTTACAGTGCTAGGAATATTGGACATAATAATCATCTGTGTTGGTTGCTCTATGTCATTGGTATATAAACCTAAATAATGGTCTTTGAACAGCCTGATGAATAATAGGAACCTGGCACGTAGCCATTTTCAGATTTATCAAGCGATGAGTATTTTAGTAGCATGTTAAGCCAGTGAGGAGCTGGTTGATTAGTAGCCAAAACTGTTCAACCGAGCATCCCATTTTTATTTTTTCCGTAGCTTCAGACACAGCTGCCAGATTCTGTGCTGCATGCTGTTGAGTACCTCAGAGAATTACTGCTGTTCCTCATGCGAAACTGTTTTTTGCCTGCTGTGGACTATATTGCTATGTCATTGGACGGAGCCTGGAAAACGTGGTTAGCTTTCTGCAAGTATGCATTGTTTATATGTCTTTGGGCCCCTGGCAGAACTGATTTTAATTCATTTTGGCATGGGGCTAGTTATATGCTTGCTAAATAGGAATACAAGAATATTAAAAGTCTGTATGCATATGCTGAAAGAGAATTATGAGGATCCCCAGTTAGAGGACTATCTGCTTAGTGATGCACAAGACAGACCCTTGGTGCATCCCAAAAGAAGCACTGAGAAAAAGGCAGTTGAGGAGAAACAACAGACTGGTTATAGCTGTGACAGTGACTAATGAACTCTGAATGCAGGTTCATAAGTTTCTTGTTACAGAACTTGAACACAAAGTGTCGATTTAGTAAAATAACCTGATACCCTGTGCATTCCCATGTTTAATTATTTAAAGTATACTAGATTCTAAGGCTAGGCATTTGTAAAGTTTGGAGATGTGTGCACAGGGCCTCAGAAGCTGATGTCAATTCTCTGGAATTTCCATTATTAGAGGTGGCCTTCAGTTTTTCTTTGCATTATTTCCTTGTCATGAGAGGAATAAATGGTGCAAAATGAACATAAAGAAACAGATTTGCATTGTTTTCTGTCTCTGTGTCACCAATCTGTTCAACCATATGGATTACTAAAATTGAGCTTCTGGCCTGCTAATTTATCAGGATGGTACACAGACATTCCATATTGGCTTGTGGACACATAATCTCACTTGGTTTAGCGGAGGAGGTCAATTTACGGTCCTCCAACTGTTACATTCTCAATGCTTATTTGTCGTAATCAATATTGCCCATGGTAAAAGAAGTTGGAAGAGTGAATCCAATGTCATCTAAAAGTGCAGATTACCTATCCCTGGTTAAGGTAACAAGCTGGGTGACTTTGGGCTAGTCATTCTCTCTCAGATCCAACTCACTTTACAGGATTGTTACAGGAAAAATAAGAGGAAGGCATGTTAAATATGTTTGGCACTTTGAATTATTTATAAAAATAATAAAGATGTGATTTAAAAAATCGTTTAAAATGACTTAAGACTGGAGCTATTTTACCCTTTCCTCTGATCTGGATGAACCAAAACTGTAAAGTATAACTGAAGAGCCTGCTGCTTATGCTAAAAAAAGTTACCAAAAATAGCCATTAATAGAAATGAGAGGCCCAGGTTTACTCTCCACCTTAAGAAGGGAACAAACCATGCTTGTTGCATTCCAGGCAGATTGTGGCAGGAAGAATATTGAATCCAGTTTTCCTTCAGGCAGAGGTGGAAGCATTGTTCCAATTATAAAAAGAATACAGATTATTTATTTATTTATTAATTTATTTATTTATTAATCACATTTATATACCGCCCCATCTCCGCAAGGACTCGGGGCGGTTAGATTATGCCAGAAGTTAAGGAAAGCACATAGCAGAAACAACTTAATTGCAGTCATTCCAGTAGGACAGGGGTGGGCAATTACGGCTCCTTCATGACTCGTGGACTTCAACTCCCAGAATTCCTGAGCCAGCTATGCTGGCTC
>JAEANM010000811.1:0-31962 GCA_017656035.1 Myanophis thanlyinensis
AAAATTTATTTTTCTAGTTTCCTAAATTATTAAAATCTGGATTAAATCAGTTCTTACTTTAGGTTCATGAAATGGCGACATTGCATCACATCCTATTCTGGCCCGGCCCTTCTGTCAAATTTTAGAAACCTGTGAGTCAAAAAGTTTGCCCGTGAGTCAAAAAGTTTGCCCACCCCTGATCTAGCATATATAAATATTTTAAATCAATCAAACTCCGGACCCCTGAGGAAACTGCAGGATTTCCATGGGGATAATCACCAAACTGATTTTATGACTTTCATGCAAATCCTTCTTCTAGCCAGTAACATTTAAAAAGGGCCGGTGCTGTCCATTACTAGTAGAGGTTGGGCAAACATCTATTCTTTCTGTCTGTTTACTAATGGTTGTATGTCAAAGTGCAGAAAGAAACCAGGGGAATCTTCTTTTTGGGGGAAGATAACTTTTTCAAAGCCAACCTACCCAGTTCTTTCGTAATAATGTTGCGGGGGAGAATTTCCACCTCCGCCTTTAAATAATAGATGGGCTAATTTCCTTTGGTGCCAAAACAGGCTTTCAACCGGAGATGCAGTTGCTTCAAAGCAGCCTCTGTTTTAAAAAGAAGAAATCAAAAGAACAGATTTTGAAGAGTTCTAGGTTGCTAGCTGCCTCTTAGATCTTTTGTTTTGGTTTGGTTTTAACGAGCAAATAGGCCCCTGAAAAAAGATGTAAATAGATTGCCAACTTCCAGAGTTCTGTAGAAGTTTCAGTGTCTACCTGTCAGTTCTTGTACCATGGAAATGATGATTAGTGGTTTGTGTAAGGTGGCTACGTGTGATGGCTCTTAGATTCCAGACAGAGATATATCTCAAGGGGTCTTGAAGACCTCTTTGATAAATTTTTTTGACAAAAATTTACCTGCACAGAATTTATGTACTAAAAATAGTGTACAATGTTATTTAACAGATACCTGCAATTCGGGATAAATAGAGCTTCCTTGTTTTGTTAATTTGCAAGGCGTCCTGAATTAAGTTTATCTCGTGCATGCAATAAAGTACATGCATATATTTGCATAGTAAGTAACTGTAAACTAGGGTTGCACATGGCCCCATTAAGTCTTAGATATGGCCTTCACAGCCCTTTCGGGTATTCCTATGAAATTGTATTAGGTTTTTTTTTCCAGCCAGACTAAAGGTGAAATTAATAAGTGCAGTGCGTAAATTTCATTCACTGTAACTGTAACTTTGGTCAAATTTAAATTTCATGCTGGGAGAACTAGCTAGTTTTGGAGTCCAACTCCAGGTCATTTTGCAAAGGTCTTCTCTTAGGACTGTCTTTCTAGCAAGCATCTTCAGCTCTGGTACGATAGCTGTTGTGTTTGTTTCTTAGAGTGGATAATTCTGAAGACCCCGTCTATGAAAGCCTAGAAGAATTCCATGTTTTTGTGCTGGCCCATATATTAAGGCGACCGATAATTGTTGTGGCAGATACAATGCTACGGGATTCAGGTGGAGAAGGTAAATTTTCATGGCTCTTTGGACCTTGGATGGTAAGCCCAGTATTTTTTCAGCCTTGGCCATATTAAATTTGTGGACTTCAACTCCCTGAGTTCCTTCCTTCCTTCCTTCCTTCCGGAGTCCTTACAATGCATTTTGAAGTATCATTCTGATATATATGGAGAATATTCTGTATTTTGCTTGCTTCACCATGGGTTGATTGGCATCTGCCACTGATACAAAAAGAATGACCTCTATCAGAATTGCCTTTTTTAAAAAAAGGACCCCGGGAACTGTGCCCATTGATTATCTTGTAGTGCAGCAACTTCTTGTGTGTCTTTCACAGCATTTGCACCCATCCCCTTTGGTGGGATTTACTTGCCCTTGGAAGTCATGCCCAACCGATGCCATTGCTCTCCTCTGGTCCTCGCTTATGACCAGGCTCACTTCTCAGCCCTCGTGTCCATGGAACAGAAAGAGCAGCAGAAGGAGCAAGGTAGGTCCAGGAGGCTTGAAATCAAACCGACTTGTCTCAAAGAAGGGACCACACAACCATCCGTTAACCCAGAACTGACCAGGACTGACCAGGACCAAATCTTGCAGCATTCCTTACTGGAAAACCAAATCTTAAGGGTTTCAGGAAGGCCTGAGAAATCTCAGAACCCCAGAAAGAAATTTCAGATTTTCTCTCTGGACCTGCTCTAATTAATCGGATGATGCTGAATGTCCCCGTGATGGGATTTCACCTCCTCCCACTGGTGTTTTCTTTCGAGAGGCTTTTCCTGGGAAAGGCAGAAGGGGCTTTCTCCATTTCTAAAGCCTGCTGATGACGATGAATAAGGGCCATGCCGAAATGCTTTTAATCGTGGATCAGTGGCCAATATATTCCTAGAAGCCTTTTTATTTTCCAGGCGTTTGTCAGTTCAAAGACACAAGTCCTTCTTTCTGCCCCGGGCTGGCTTCCCCTGATGGGAGAAGCATCGTGGCTCCTCTCCCAGAGATGCTCAAAGCCTCCTTTGATTTCAGTGGAACAAGGAGACACTATGAACGGGGAGAAAAGCCGTGACGGTGGTTGTCTACTTAGCAACAACACAGGATTAGGTGATAATTTCTCTGCAAGGTTGTAGGAGATGGTCAGAAAGAATCGGGAGAGATGACAATTGTCATCTTGTACGTAGGCATTCACAGTTGTATTTGTAAACGGATGTAGGAACAGCAGACAACCCAACTTCTCTAGAAGAAAAATGGATATTTGGTTGAATTATAGCCACCGAAGATTGCAAAAATAGAGCCATTTTGGATAAACTAATATCCTTGGTAAAAATTCTGGAGAAGGTCGTCTTCAGAATGCTCCAGATTAAATGTGTATGTATGTGTGTGTTTGGGTGTTATGTTGCTGCTATTTTGCTAGATCTTGTAGCACTTCCATCTTGTAACCGAAGAGAATATTCACCTCAAAGTTGAACAATGAGGTCTTTGGCGATCTCTGAGCTTCTTGTCCCCATGCGTTTGTCTTCAGCCAGACAAAAGGGGAGATTAACTGATGCAGTGCGTAAATTTATTAAGTTTGTAACTGTTTGGAAACAGTTTGGAGACACTGAGGCGTCTCTGGTATATATATTTGCAGCATGATTTTGTCTCGTCTTTGCATTTGGCGAGAATATGAAATTAAAAGGAACGCCTTACATCTAAACTCCAAAGTTTGACTTAGTTGCCTGTGCTTTCCCAGTGGTTATTTTCAGTGTTTTGTCATTTTTAGCAGTGTCCTGTTCATCAGTCCATTGTTTGAATGGGTTACAGCTGCATTATTTGAAGATCTAATGGGGAGATAGTCTGTTTATAATGGATTGTGTGATCCAGTGAGCTGTTTTTTATTTGCACAGAATCTGTTTCAGTGGTTACTCGAGGTAGATTGTACTATTTTGCAGGAAACATTGACTCATTAAGTTAGTTAAATTAAAGGGTTCGTTTCTTTGGACATATTGTCAGTCTGGATATATTCTTATGAAAAGTTCGAATTTGTCTATCTTTCTCCTATATTTTCTGTGGGGCTTTTGTTATCAGATTTTAGATACAGATTTTAGATTTAAAGCAGATTTTAGGTTTTGTTATTAGAATAAAAGTCCATTCGTACACTGACAGTGCATGTATGCATTATATATTCCATTTTTTACATGAGAAAGTATACAGTATATCCCCATTTAAAAAAAATTGAACATACGATGATACACTGGCATGCAAAGATTCCTGCCCGTGCCTTAGAAAAAATTATGTTAAAATTTAACAGTTAAAAAAGTGGAAGAACAAGAAAGGAAGAAAGGTAGCTTGGTCATTCATTTCCCCTTTTCCTCTAACATGCTGCAATTTTATTTAAAGAACAGGAGAAGAAAGAAGCTTGCAAAATGTTATTCGGTGGTAAAATCTCTCCAACCTCACGTTTAATCCTTTCGTTTCCTTCTAAAACATCCCTTGCATCAAAAATACCATTTCCAAAAGTCGCTGAAAGACTTAACCAGGTGTGTGACCCAGAATTCTTGACAAAGTTGCATCAGATGCGGCTTCATGGGCTCCTGTAATTCATTAATCGAAAGAGCCGCAGCTTTTCTGCTGCTTTTATTCCAAAGGAGTCCATGATTTCAAACGAGAGCCCAGCGTCCTTGCCATACGGAGTGGGTGCCATCTAGTGATGCATGGGCAGTACGACAAACCCTTTTTATTTCCTCCCTTCATAGCTGTGTTTATTGTTCTAAAGTAGGACTTAAATTTCCTGTGTACAAGACCTCTTGTATTAGCAGTGGATGTTTTCTGACACATGCGGAATACTTCGCACATTTGAAACCCTTGCGCAAGGCACATTGCTGGAGGATGTTAAGATACATCTCGGACCGTGAGGCTATAGGGCTCCTTGCCAAAATAAAATTTAAAAAATCTTATCAAGATTACCGAGAATTTATTAGAACAAAAACAGGTGCAGCTTGTTTACTTTTCTGCTCATGGCTGAAAAGGCCGTTTATCAAAAATAGATAGACCGGCATTGCTGCTTTGCCATGAGTGTGCCGCTAATCATTTCGGGGTTTTTTTCCCCCCTTCTCTCTTTCTTGTTCTTCAGCCGTTTCTTCTTCTTTCTTTCCCGAGTGGTCTTCCTTTCTGATCTTTTCTTCTTTCCTTCAGCGGTGATCCCTCTGACCGATTCTGAACATAAATTACTGCCTTTGCACTTTGCGGTTGATCCAGGCAAAGAATGGGAATGGGGCACGGATGACAGTGATAACATCAAATTGGCCAAGTAAGATCCTTTTTAAAGATTTCCAAAACAGCCCCCCTGTGTGTGTGTGTGTGTGTGTGTGTGTCCAGGATGCTGTGTGTAGGCTTTGTGTAATGGGGATTGCAAACCCGAGGGAAAGATTGGAGCTTTAGTGCTTTTGTAACACAATCACAATAGATTGGGTCTCAGCAGAGTAGACACGAATGGGGTATATTTTTCAGTCCCCGTGGGGGAACCCTGTCTCCTTGCCTTCCTGATCTTATCCTTACTTTTAAGATTGCGCTTTGGAGAGATCATTTTGCAATGTGAACACCTACGGCAATTTCTTTTGTGTAACATGCACGACATGGTGTGGTGTGTTTCATTTCCTCTCCTCTCTCTCTTTTTTGTGTTCCCAGTTTGATTCTGTCTCTGGAGGCAAAGCTTAACCTTCTGCACAGTTACATGAACGTAACCTGGATTCGAATGCCATCAGAAACACGGGTAACTTTTTCTCTTTGCCTCTTAGCTTGAGAGGAATAAGATCTTGCTTGCTTGGTTTGAGTTTCCGCTCAAAACACCGGTAACTCAGGGTTGGGCATTCACACAAGGGCCAAAGGCAGCCTCTGGGCCAGCCTCTTGTGTTAACAGGAATAACACCCGCATAGCACTACAGAAAAAATGCTTGGATGGCAGGAAAAATCTAGGAAGCTTCTAGGAATTGCTCACAGTTTTCACTTATATAGATCAGGGGTCTCCAACCTTGGCAACTTTAAGACTTGCAACTTTAAGACTCAACTCCCAGAATTCCTCAGCCAGCAAAGAATTCTGGGACTTGAAGTCCACAAGTCTTAAAGTTGCCAAGTTTAAAGTTGGAGACCCCTGATATAGATGATCTGGGCTGTGGTTGTGGCATCAGCCTTATTTCAGATGGGGCATGACGCCTTACCAGATTAAATCAGTATGTAACTGTATGAAATGTTAATATCAAATTCCTTCCATTGCATCATCCTTCATCCTGGATGCTAATGACTGAAAAAGCTTGGTGAAAATTTTTACAACTCATTGAATGAAAAACAAGTAATCCCTCCCCCCAAATATTAAGCCAGCTGCCCCTGAAGTATTTCATCTGGGTGTGCTGTTAACCAGATGTTACACACAACAACCCGTGCCTTTAAAGATAATTTGATTTTTTCAGAAGCGAAGGGTTTGCACAAACTGCCTGCAAACATAGAGAGGGTTCTTGTGTGCCATCAACTCCCAATTTCTAATGGTTGTCCTGCTTTTCCACCTAGGCTCCATTGGCTCAACCAGAGTCTCCTACTGCCTCAGCTGGAGAAGATGTCCAGTCGCTGGCAGATTCCATGGATTCAGACAGAGACTCCATCTGTAGTAATTCCAACGGCAATAACAGCAAAAACGGGAAAGAGAAAGAGAAGCAGAGGAAAGACAAGGAGAAGAATCGGGGGGATTCGGTGGCTAACAAACTTGGAAGTCTCAGCAAGACTCTGGGCATCAAGCTGAAGAAGAACATGGGTGGACTTGGCGGGTTGGTCCATGGCAAGATCAATCGAGCCAATGCTGGGAACGGCAAAAATGGGGAGATGACGGAGAAAGCGAAAGAGAAGAAGTCGAAATCGCGTAAAGGAAGCAAAGAGGAATCGGGACGCTCCGCGAGCACGTCCCCCTCAGAGAAGACCACCCCATCGCCCACGGAGAAGGCAAATATCTCCCCTGCGGAAAAAGCCAACTCGAAATCTCCATCCGAGAAGCAGCCGGACTCCTGGAAATACAGCACGGATGTGAAGCTGAGCCTCAACATCTTGAGAGCCGCCATGCAAGGAGAGCGGAAGTTCATTTTTGCTGGCCTTCTCCTGACCAGCCATAGACACCAGTTCCACGAGGAGATGATCGGCTACTACTTAACCAGCGCTCAAGAGCGCTTCAGTGCCGAACAAGAGCAGAAGAGGAAAGAGGCGGAGAAGAAGGCCGCGGCTCTCGGTGGCTCCTCATCTCGGAAACTGGACCAAGAAGGGTTCTCCAAGGAGAAGCTGGATTCATCTCATCAGGGGAGGGCATCACCAGTGTTGCCTCAAAGCCATACCACTCAGCTGGTTTTAAGGTTCAAAGACCGCTCAAGTCCCACGCCGGCTTCCTTCTCTTCACCTAGCAACAGTGCCAAGAAGAGTGGGCCCATCCCCGTGTCTGCCCATTATAGCCATACGCCCCCCGTCCAAAGGCAGAGTGTCATCCACTTGCACGACTTCAACGCCAAGCCATCCAGCTTCCAAGACGACGCCTACAAGCCCGTGGTGGGCACCCTCAAAACGTGTGCCACCTACCCTCAGCAGAACCGCTCCTTGTCCTCGCAGAGTTACAGCCCAGCCCGGATAGCGGACATCCGTACAGTCAACACGGTGGAATCCTTGGCCTACGCTCTGCCCACGGACCCCAAGTCGCAAACATACACCAATGGGTTCAATAGCAATGACGTTAGAGACAGCTTAGAATATGTGGATGAAGACGCTCCCCAAACCTGGTTGAACAATGAGAAAAATCGCAGCAGGACCATGGTTTGCCCTATGTATGCCATCCAGCAGAACCGTTGCAAGACGGAGAATTGCTCCTTTTACGGCCGCCCCGAGACCAAGAACTTCTGTTCCTGCTGCTACAAGGAGGAACTCAAACGTAGGGAGCGAGAGAGTAAAAGGTCCCGGCATTGAAGACTGTGGAGCTCTTTGAATAAATATTTATTTCCTTCTTTTTCTTACTTAGGACATAAACTGTATGTGGTAAGGGACTGAAAGAGGAAAGACCGGGGGAGGGGAGGGGATTCTAGAAAGATTCTCAAGGGAGCAAAACTCTACCTTTTTATTTATTTATATTTTTTGCAGGGGTGGTGGGCGAGAAAACAAAACAACAAAAGCGAGGCTCCTTGGGTGATCAAGAGTTGGTGGCTTCCCATTTCGTTGGCCTCTTTTTTTTATGTACGCTGGTAATCGGAGAGGGTCTTTACTTCTTTGTCAGTGCTGTATCCGTGTGGTCAAAACTTTTACTAATGGTGCCTGAATTCACACTGACATCACTCAGGTAGTAGAAAGATTAGGGGAAAAGTCATAAAAAAATAGGAGACGTGGTGTGGTAAGTGTACAAATGTGTCGGCCTCATTCTGTAGATCAGAGGTGAGGAACTCTGGCCCTTTTATGACCTGTGGACTTCATCTCCCAGAATTCAGGTTGTCGACTTGTGGACTTCAGCTCCCAGAATTCCTGAGCCAGCTATGCTCAGGAATTCTGGGAGATAAAGTCACCAAGTTGACAAACTGAATTCTGGGAGATGAAGTCCACACATCATAAAATGGCCAAAGTTCCTCACCACTGTTGTAGATCATCTCCACAGAAGAAATGTCATGTTCCATAGCTCTTCTTCCCTTGCAGTTTTTTTTTAAGGAAGCAAACATTGTCAAGGTGTACTTAGCGCATATTAACTCACTAACATCTTTGCTATAAACTGTGGTTTTTATTACCCCCTTTTTCCATAGACCCACAAATGAAAGCGTGGGTCCATGACAGCAGCTTTGCTCACCCAAAAGAAACGTTCGTTCATTCATGTAAGTGATCTCCGATTTTGGGCTGCACCAATTACTCAAGGTGGAATTATCTATCCTTCAATTGCGCAACCTTGCTGGCTGATATTAAAATAAGGCTTTACAGTTTAGGGTCAGGGAAGTGCAGAGACCCTGATGTGGTCAGCTTGTAGTCGTGCACTGCAGGCTATGTACCACTCACTAAGTTTAGGAATACTGTTATTGCCACGTTATTTAGTTATATTTTTCCCAGATGATGAAGTTCGTTCCAAACTTTCTGTAGCCTGTAGTCAAGATCCTTCCCGTTTCAGACAAGAAGACAAAAATGATCCATATTCATTTGCACTGATGTTAAATTATGGACATCTATTTTTGAAAAGCAAGCTGTGGTTTTTTTTCCGGTGTGCGTTTTTTCTACACGTTCTCAAATGTGGCTCTTTGACTTTTGAATTCAGAAAAAGGAACAAGCGGCTGAATTTATTTCAGGAATTGTTTAAAAAATTCCATTGAACCAAGACTGAACTGGCTGGATAACTTTTCTAGAGGAATCAAATTGTTTTGTCACAGGTCTCATAGTGTATAAACGGGACAACCCTGATTATTTGTTTTACAAATGGATAGCTTTCTGCAGCCAGGAACCGTTAAATAGTGAAATCCATCAAAAATATAAATCAGAGTTAAAATCAGCCATAAGAATTAGCAGAGGACAATAAAGGGAAATCTCATTTGCAACAAAATAATGGCAGGTGGCTTTCTTGCTGCCAATTCAAGTTCTGAGAACAACATCTTCCAAGCTGCCCGCTGCCTGTATACCCTTATCTAGAATTGGTCTTGCAAAGAAACAGAGAAATTTTGCAGTGGATTCCAAATTGATATCATATCTGAACGTTTAGCCCTTGTCAACATCTTGGTCAGTGGTCATCCCCATCGTCTGAAGATGCTAAGCCTTCTTCAGAAGTCGCCTCTAGTCTTGGAATAGGCAGACTGAATAAGAGAAGAACATTTTATGGCGTCCATTCATAGCTGATGAAATAGTCAGAGAAGCAATTCTAGTGTCCACACCAATCTTTTCTTCCTTGGATAACTTTTCTTGAGTTTGGGTAGACTCCTCAGTTGTATGCGTGGTCTTCCAGAAAAAGCCATTCCACCTATAAGGAAGAATAGTCATGGTATCTCCATCACTTCTGATTTCAGTTAGATTTAATCAGGAAGTTCTGAGGAAAAAGTGGCAGGAACCACTTTTATCTTCTCCCTACTTTTTAAAGCCAGTGGTTTGTTATAAAAACCATGATACAATCCACAATTGGATTCCTTCCTATTCTGCTGTGTTTTTGTCTCGTAGTCATTGTCTTCATTGTCAGACCTAAGCTGTTGGGGCATAAGAATGTGTTACATTCTTATACAGAGCAATATAACCTAACTCTTAGGAGAATTTTTGTCTACATCTATCCTAAGTTACATCTCAGCCTGTACATCTTCATCCATACTGTTCTTTTGATTCCATTCCATTCATACAACGGGAAGGGTCCCCAACCTTTGCACCTTCAAACATCCAAGTGATCTTGAAAAGCTCATTCAAGATCCTTACACCCAGGTGTAAGAACTCATCTCCTGCATCATGCATCATTTATATTTGGTTCTGCATCCCTAAATATAAAACAATGGTGCCTACTATCCATAGTTATTCACTCGTGCGTTTCACTCACCTTGTCGTAAGTCTTCTGGAGAGCCAATTGCTGATGCATTCATACCGGCCTAGACAAGGAATGAGAAAGTTTCCTCGGCATCTCTGAATAAGTATTTTAATTTTGGAAGGTTGAATAATACTTGACTGTAACAGTTTCTGTATCTTTGGAAAGGTGTGGCAGTTCTCAGTTAAGCCCAGCTTTCCCTCATAAATGCCGTTGGGTTACCACATCTATGGACCCACACACCAGAAAAGTGTGCTAGGATGTGTACAGAAATCCTGATTCCTAGCTTATTCTTAGTCTTTGGGAAATCTCAGAGAGCGAGCGAGCGAGAGATGACACTATTATTAATACTAATTGGCTTTTTTGTCAATGTTTCCTCTAAGATCTGCGAGAAAGAATGTGTTGGAGAATGTCTTTTCCATGCCTTTTGTGCTTCCACTTTGGGATCAAGATATTCAACTGAGGTGGGACTAGGCTGCTATGACTCTTGAGCTTTGTGTCCAGTTCTTTCCTAGGAGTTTCCCTTCCAATTCTGAAGAAGGCTGTGGGCTCTTGATGTTCCTCCTTGGTTGTGGTGATCGCTGATTCATTTCTTTGGCCAAAGAAACTATGGTACCAGATGGAGCAACTTGTGATTGTATTTCATAATGTGTGTTTGGGTGGGAAAGAGAGAGAAAGAGACAGAGAGAAAGAAATTGGACATTGTTTTTAAAGGAGGGTGAGTTAAGCAAATATTTATTATTACTGAAGCATTGGTGAAGGAATAGCCTTCACTATTCCTATGAATACACCTCTGTAGGTGACCCAAAGGTGTTTTTTTCGAGACAGCTTGTCTTTCTTTGTCTTTCCTTGAAGATGCTTAGTTTCTCATCCAAGAAGCTTCTTCAGTTCTGAAGGAAAAACCAAGGAAATCCAGTTGCCTCTTGAAAAAGCACCTTTGGGACAACCACAACCTGGATGGCTGAGAACCTCTATAAACATTCTGTAAGTGAAGTTAGTTATTAACAAACTGTCACTAGTATGCTCTTCGTTTTTCTTTTGTCCAAAGACATCTTGCTTACACGAAGGATGTCTTTTCCAAATGATGTCTGCAAACAGGCACACAAGCAGGCAACATATACAGATACGTTACCAGTCTTAACTGATGCCCTGCCCTGGAGCAAAATATCAGATGTCTACTTGAATCATTCCACTGTTTCCTGACTCTCTTCTTCCCGATTTGATTTGAAGTCTAATCCTTAAATTATTGCAAAGACTATAATTACTATGGAGTACAGCTATGCAAACGCAAATCCCTGAAATAGCAAGAAGTCAATAGTTAGTGGAGATGAAAGAACGAAAGAAAGAAAAGGAAGAATTACCACTACTTACTATTACAGGAAGAAAATTAGAAATACATGAAATGTATTTATGAAAAATTGTTGGAATTAGAACTTTTTTTAGAGATTACTTGGATATATTTTTTTTAAAAGACTCAAACTGTAAATTGTTAATTCCCTCCACCCCCGTAGATTAATGTTCTGTTCCTGAGATATTGTATTTTATCAAAGCCAAACAAGATTTTAGTGGAAAATTTGTCTCTCTCTCTCTCTCTCTCTGTAAATGTGAATAGATGTGCATACAAAGACACAAACATACCCACAATCCGTTACACTACTACTGTTTTATTCGGTTTTTATTGTACAATTTTGTGAGTTGGGTCAGGGGTGGGACAAGCGGATATTGTAGAAAATTCAGTGTGTTAAGGGCTAGGGGTATTCCTGGAAGTGAATTCTAAGTGAAGAATGTAGTTGTGCAAAAAAAAAAAAAAAACCCAGTTCCAATGTAGATGTCGGAATTGGGGTCAGATTATTTTCAGAGGCTGTTGTGCAAAAATAGGGGATTTTCTACACAAGCCCTGCTGAAATGCACAGGAGTCTCTCAAGGACAACTTAATACACACCTGTCATTTCAGTCGCACTTGTGTAAGGATTTTTTTCTGATGGATTATCCTCTTTATTTGGTGTGTCAGACCTTGGAACAGTGGTTGAATGTATTTAGTGTTGCTAACTGTTCTGGGCAAAGCAATGTTTTTACAGATAATTTTTTTAAAAAAAGATTTATGTTTAAAATATACATAAATAATAGGGGGAAGTTGCATTGAAGAAAATAGTTGGTTTTCTGGACAGATTTGAGCCATTCTGCTAATATTATTAAAAGACAAAAATTATGCAAAAAGTTTAGCCTTTCTTCTATAGAGCAAAAGAGCTAAGAAGGGAAGGTTTGTAAGCAAACGATACCTAGACATTCTCATACTTTGTAATAATACACTTTAAACAAGTATTTCAAAGGGCTAATGAATGAATAAAACATGATCCTCTCGTGTTTACAGAGAAGTTGTGTGTGTGGTAGATGTTTTGCAGCAAGTCATTAGAAGCAAAAGTTGAGCTGGGAAGCAAGGTTTTTCTCTAAGGCTGGTGCCCTGCTCCACCTTCAGGTAATTACTCATTGTTCTTGCAAAATAAATAACAGCAGCAACAATAATAATGGCTATTTCCTTGGACAACACATCATGCTTTCACTTTCAATGGCTCTGCAATTTTTCCCATCGTTCCTAACTGAAATATCTAAAACGGGGAAAAGCGTGAAGGGATTTGCAAGATGATAAATGAACCTCCCCATGGCTTTCTGGAAAGGTGACAGAGCCATTGTGTATGTGTTGTGTACCAATAGCTCTTGTGTGCAAATTCTTCTAACTCAATATGGATTCCTCTAACTTAATTGTGTTTGAACCTTGGCAACTTGAAGAAGTGTGGACTTCAACCTCCCCAAATTCCCACTGTTGCCAAAGTTGGGGAACCCTGTTCTAACTCAACCTGCAATCTTATTCTCCAGATTAAATCATGGCCTTGACACAGGATCAGCTCAGTGTGTGAATAATGTTCTGTCTCGTTTCCTGGGAAGCCAGTGCAGGTTAAGTACTTCGGTGCTGTTGATTTGAAATAATCACATTATTCTCCTTGCATGTTACAAGAGACATGTAAGCCCATCTATCTCTTGTAAGCAGAGAAGATAGGAGGGGAAAAATTCAAATTCTACAGGAAAATATTGTGCAGTTACATGCACATTCCAATCAAAATGAAAGCCAGCCTCTCTTTTTGAAAAAAACAAACCCTGATGTTAAATATAATATGAGGGATGTAGACCCCCCCCCCCAAAAAAAAAAAAATTTGAAAAGCACCATAATGGGTAGATTCTAGAATTTCTTATTGTATGTTGAAGAAGGGAGAGAGAAAGTGCCTAAAAGTTTGGGGAAAATGCAGAGTGAGGCTATGAGCTCAGCTTCCTAAGAGTCTCTTTAATTGTTGAGTTGAAAGCAAGTAGCAACACCCCAACTTCTCTTTAGGGCAAATGCTTTATATTGCTGGTTAAAAATCTATGTGCAAATGCACACAGTTACAAAATATTCAACCAGGGCTAGAATATATAAATGGGAATAAATCTAAACCTACTTTAAAAAGAGTCCAAAATCATATGATTTAGAATGCCAGATCCAAATTAGGAGTGTCATGTCTTCATAACAATGGCAGTAGAAGAGTATGCCTCTTTTTTTTTAATTATTTATCTACATCCATTCAATTCTGTTGTTCTCTTAAGAGTCTATTGTGAAGATATAATGAAATAAGTAATTATAGTGGTGAGTTGGTGATATCCTCCTTCATTCTGAGAGAAACTGCTTGGTCTTGGGGTAAAGAACCAGGAATGAAAAATTATCGCTGCCCATCATTCCAAACGGCTTTTCACTCCCGACGATGTTTGAATCTCTTATAACGCAGGACCATTTAGCTATGAAGGTCTGGCAAAATTTGCAGAATTCTTGCAGAACAGAGCATGGCCTGGAATTCAAATTACTTCAGTCCGTCAGTTGTTTGCACACTTGCTTTTCCTGTACACACGATGGTACTTTTTTTAAAAAACAAAGGAAAAATAATTGATAATATACTGTTTTTTTAAAAAAAAACAAGAATCCCTTAAAGGAAGGTGTTTGTAAATGTTTTGTTTGTAGACATAAAAGGCTGTATTGTGTTGGAATTTTACAAGCCAAGTTTAAATTATAATATAGAAAATTATTTTTATATTATTTTCAAAATATGCTATGAAGCAATATTTTGCGCCTTTATTATTATAGAGTTGTCGTCAATTTAGTAAATTGGTGTGGGAACTGTGGTAGTAATAACCTCGTGAAGGAAGCTTTGTAAGTGTTACGAAACAACCTGAATGCGTTTTGTCTGTCTTTGCCTACCGAAGGTTGCAATACAGAACGGTTTTTATTGAAAAGCTTCCTGTGGTGGTTTATATCCTTCTTTCCCTCTTATCTTTTTAGAAACCTGGCTTTCAAACTCTTAAGTTTAGCCGTTAAAAGCGACAAAACGGCAACTCTGAATGTAGGTTTGGTGTGGTGCAACAAATGAAAATAGGACCTTTTTTGTGACAAGAACTATCCATGAAACCTGTCACTATATCTTGTTCCAATATTTGAGGGGCTGCCACAAAGGGGGCCCACCTATTCTCCAAAGCATCTGAGGGCAGGACAAGAAGCAATGGATGGAAACGAATCAAGGAGAGAAGCAACCTGGAACTAAGGAGGAATTTCCCGACCGCAAGAACAATGAGTCAGTGGGACAGCTTGCCACCAGAAATTGTAAATGCTCCAACACTGGAAGTTTTTAAGAAGAGATTGGACAACTGTTTGTCTGGAATGGTATATGGTCTCCTGCTTGAGCAAGGAATTGGACTAGACCTCCAAGATCTCTTCCAGTGCTCTTATTCTGTTCTGTTCTGTTCTGTACTGTTGAACATACAGCTGCCCTGATGGAAGAATGTCAGAATTGCTCTCCCAAAGAAGCTGCCTTTCTTTAGGGTGGAGGTGGAGTTCCAAGATAACCTTCATCTGGCTTTTCCCATGGATGAAAGTCATAACTGCGATCTCCGATGGGCTGGAAGATACAGAACACTAAAATAACTTGCAGCTGCCTCAAGGCTACCGTGTAGTGACTGAGTAGTCAATCAAGGAAACCACAACCCACACGCTACCTATACATCTGCTTACTGTATTCTCAACATCCCTGGGCCTTCTCTAGGGGATCTTTCAACGCCTTTCCCTCTGCAGCCAGAAAAAAGACAGATCTAATCTGACATACTTCACACAGATAATGGGCCTGTGTCTCCAATGAAATTAAAACCTTAGACCATGTCTTCTGGAGATGTACATTTTACAAAGAATGCTGGTGAACTTGGTGCTCTCTGGTTTTCTTGCGGGTGTTTTATGACACGGCCAGGGAACATGCTCTGTCCTAGGAGGGACTAGGATTTGCTCTCTGTTTAACTACAATATATCCTCACTCCCTTCTAGAACTGAGGATGTTCCCCAGTAGTGTCATGAAACATTTGCAAGGAAACCACCAAGCTTAGAGAGCACCAAGGATCCCAAAGTTCAGCCCTAAACTACAAATATTCTCTTCTATCAATACAAAGAATTTTGCCACCCACAACTAAGGTAACTCTTAATAGATAGCAATAGCACTTACATACCGCTTCACAATGCTTTACGGTCCTCTCTAAGTGGTTTACAGTCAGCAGATGAGTGCTTGGCTATTCTGATCAATGGTATTTAGAATTTTAATGTTTTCTTTTTGAATAAGCACCCGAAGTCGCCTTTAGAACAGCTAAATGCTGCACTCAGAATTTGGTCTGGTCTGTTTTAGCTCTCCCTGGCCTTCCTTCATTAATCATGGACCTCTGGTGCTTTGTGAAGATCCCAGAACTTGAGATGTTTGAAAGGATCTTAAGTAACAAAGATGTAAGCCAGGCCTATCTCTGCCTAAGGATCTTGAGAGCCGCTAACAGCGCTAAAGTAACCAGACCAAGGCTCTGATCCTGTGCTGGAGGAAGAGGAGGAATCACAAACTCATCCTGGTCCTTCACAACACCAACTCTTGGCCTGTGAAAAGGGGAAGCGAGAGGCCTTCCAATTGTTGCTGCTTCCGTTCTCACAGCATTTCATCAGCTGAGAAACGGATCGTTTCCCAGTTCGGCCTCCTTCCCTGCTCACACTTAAAAAGTAAGAAAAAAGGACGCAGGAGATGAAGTCGGAGTGAGGCTTAGGGTTGGTTGAATCAACCCTTGAGGAAACTTGTCTTGGTCCTCTTGTGATCTATGAACTTCACCCCACCTTCCCCCTTTTGTGTGGCTTCCCATCCAGGGGGTGGAAGATGACCTTCGAAGGTTCCATCTATCTGAGTCAATAAAAGTCCAGGCAGTTGTGACAGAGACTTACTGAAAAGCTGTGATGCAACAAGGGATATTTTGGACTCCAGTGCTCTTGCTTCATCTTCTTGGCATTGTGGTGAGTTGCCATGGCTACTACGCTTCTGGAAGCATCCCCGTCCTTCTGCAGAGAGACCCACCCATCTGCCCTGGAAGACCTGCCCTGATGGCCCCATGGAAGGAGTAGGTTTCTCTTACGATCTAAAGCTGGATTTCTGTCTTTAGGGAGCTGGATTGAACCCTCACACCTCCCTGCTCTGTCCAGGGAGAGGGGAGAAACCACTTTTCTCAAACAGAGATAGATACACCTTCAACCGAGAGCTACTGGTTGAAGGAGTTAACCGGCTGGTGTGTGGAATATTCCCTCCAGGGTTCTGAGCTAGGCTGTTATTAAAATGGTGCCAGAAGACTTTCCCATTCACTGTAGATAAAGGCACCACGAATTAGCACTAAGCCTACAATCAAATGACTCATTCGGAGTGCTGACAGCAAGGACGTTTACAGCCCTCCAGTATTTCTCAACTTTGGCAGTTTTTAAAGGGATGTGAGCTTCAATTTTAAGCAGGGTGGACTTCAACTCCCAAAGTTCCCCACAGTTGAAGTCCACCCCGGTTGAGAAATGCTGCCTTAGCCTTCCTTTGGGATGGATTCCTTCAATTAAAGATTTGTTTTAAAAAAAAAAAAAAGACAAGTGTAGATGAAGGAGATATTTCTCCTATGGACTGTTCTGAATTTGTCTTAACATGGACCAGGGAGGGTTTTTCATCCACCCCCACCCGCACCCACACAATTGCTGGAAATGAATTCAACAGTTAAGAGATCTCCTGGGCTGAGTTGAGCTCTGCTAATAAGGGTCCTGTTGTATACTACGCATGCGCGGCCAGAGTCCACACACTGGTCCGACATCTTGAACGGACGACCCGGCAGCTGATTGGCTGTCGGGACATCGATGCCCATTGGCTGGCCCACCAACCAATGGGAAGCGCAGGAATTTGAAGTCGCGGCAAATATAAAAAGCCGCAGCTTCCCCTAAGCTTTGCCTTTTGACTGACAGAATCCGCATCGTGAGTTTTGCTCGCGGTTTGAATAAAATGGGACCCCTCGCGGTCATCCAAACGGACCTGGTTTCTTGAGTTTTCTTTCACCGATTTGGACTGGGTTTTCGGCTATAACAGGTCCTTCGAGCAGGGAATGAAACTGAAGTTTTGAGCTGGGAATCCATGCTCAAAACACTTATGGAAAGCAAATAGGGACGATGGAGACCAAGATTTAATTGGGGAAAAAAAAATCATAAATAGCATTGGTTCCTGTCTCTGTGGCATGATGTTTCTGATGCTCTGATGTAACTGTGGTTTGCCACAACTGGCTGATGGAACATGTGCTCAAAACCAACATCTGAGCATCTTTGTCAGTGACACAAGCAGATTTGCCCCGTGAAGGACGCTCCAACCATGCTAGGACACTAGCAATTCTCAAAATCGGGAACTCTATTAACAGCCCAGAAGTCCTGGGAGGCTATAGTTGCATTTAAGCAAGATTTAAAGTGGGGGGGTGGGTGGGGGAGAGAAGAAATGACCTCTTGGAATCCCTGGTGCACCAGAATGAGAAGTAATCTCTCAACCTACAACCTGGCACTTGCACCAGTCCGTCTTTGGCTGCAGCACATTTTCTCCAGCCTGGCCTGGCATATAATCAGTCTAGTTCTAGCTGGCATATAATCAATTTCTAGTTCATCATTCTGCTGCCTGGCTAATTCCCCCCCCCCCCCAACGCCATATCCCAATTTATCCACAGCTATATGTGATTTATTTCCACAGTTGGCTGGCAGATTAAATTAGAGGATTGTTGGACTCCCCAGAGTTTTCCAGTCTTCTGAGAAGGCTTTCTAAACTCCCTTTTTGAGCCTTGGTGATGACATAGCAAGTGGGTGTGTTCCAGTTGTCTCAAAGTACACAAATGACTCAAGGAGGCTGCCTGCAGAGCTGGGAAACTTCCACCAGACAGAAGCTTCCTTGACTCATCGTTCATCCAAAGCGGGTGCCAAAGTCAAGGCTTACTTATATAAAAGAGTTTGAAAGAAAGAGAAAGAGACTTCAGAGGTTGCCATTAACCCGTGAATTGGATCCAAGCTGGCTTGGGCTGAATATTTGCATGTAACCTTTGAAATCCATGGAGAAGCAGAGAGAAAGCTCTTGTATGTGTAACGGAGGACCTCTGGGGTGGGTCTGCTGATGAGAAGTCGCAGTGAGATCTTCCTTAAGCTTCTAGAAGTGCCGCCTTCATCGTAAGAATGAAGAGAAGAGGAAGCCCAGTTTCTCCCCAGGATTTGAGAGAAATTCCACATGTATCAAAGAGTGATAACTGAGCAACTCATTTTGGAGATGAGGGTGGGATGATGTAGGTAAGAGAGTTGGGGGTGTAAATACACCTTGAATTACCAATAAAGGAGCTTTGTAGCTCAGGGTTAAAATGAGGGGTCTTTGGTGCTCTCTGAGCTGGGTTGTTTTCTTGCAGATGTTATATTGACCCAACTAGGTAACATGACTAGCACTGATGATGACACCTAACTGGGTAATGAAACATCTGCAGGAAAATATCCAAGCTCAGAGAGCACCAAGCACCCCATACCTTGGATTCTTTGATCGAGGGAACTGTAAGTTAAATGTTCCCAATGGTGAAGGATTTAGAGACTAGCTGGAAATTTCATTTTAAAGAGGCTTTCTACTTCTAGCTCAGCAGATGGCGATAAGTCTCAATACACGGATAAACAGTTTCGGGAAATGAAACCAGCCCTCTGTGTCTTTCTGCGGCTGTTTTTTAAAATATATTTCAGCCAGAAATAATATGGAGTAACTCCTCTGGATAATTTAGGACAATGTGACTCAGCCTTCCAGGATGGACCTCACGCCTGTGCGTCCAAGTTGATACTTTGCAACAGGGTTTCCTACCCTTCATATATAAAACGGTCTCTGCATTTTAAACACGATGATTTATAGCGCTTTATTGTTCTTCCAGAACAGCCTGAGATTATTTCATTTTTGTAGCTCTTCTATTTGTCCGGAGGATCTTCTCTCCAGCGAAAGCTGAGCTAATGCTAATGATGATCAGTCTGTTTATTTATTTCATGTCTGGCTATTTTTTTTAAAAAAACTGTAACCCTGAAATTAAACCCGGAAGTTATTCAGTCTCCTCAATTGCTAATCATGGGCTTCATAGAAACCCCTCCTCGATCATGTTTTGCAGTAGATCACCCACACAACCCTCCAGCGGCAGCTCTCCATTTGGAGATTCTAGAAATCTGGGATCCACCCACATGAAGATGTTCTTCTCCAGAGAAGATGTTGTGGATTCCACACCACAACCAAGTTCCACCCAAAATCCTGGAGCATTTTGTCCTGGCAAAACAGGAGCCCAGAATGGTTGTTTCCTTCCCAGCTTCTGCATCTTGTCAGGTTATTTAACACATATAATTAGAACGAGAGATGTTGTGAGTTCCTGTAAACACACGGATCTCCTCTCGAAAATCACTATGATTTCGGGTCCAAAAAGGGAAAGTTAGGTTTGAAACATTATATAAATACCTGGAGAATTTACTGTGGAAAAAGAAAAGGGTATGAAATGTGGAGAAAGGAAAGAAAATTCCACCGTGCACCAACTTTGCAATGATTAAACTGAGAATAGCAACCATTTCGTTTAAAAACAAACACCAGCCTGGATTTTCGGGTAACAGGAGGCTGGATGAATGCAAAGGCTGAGACAGATGTGCCAAACAAAACCTCCTTCTCCTTCCTGACTGGCCAGTTTCCCCTTTGTATTTTCCACATTAGACAAGGGAGGATGGGAGGAAGACCAGACAACAAGCAACCTTTTCAACTGAAAACTCTCTTCAAGACGAAGCTCCTTAAATAAAGGAGCTTTCAGAGCCCAAGTAAAAGCGTGCAGCATCTGTCCATCGTTTTCCCCCTTGCCCTCCTCCAAGTCATCCCTTTCTGTCCCCCTCAAAAAAACCAAAGAATTCTAATCAAAGGGAAAGTGGCCGGCTGCATCTTCACCCAAGAACCAGAGTCCAGGAGTGCTGGTATCATCAGGACCCTACACAACTCCTGTCCATGGTTAAATGGCAACGCCTAATTGACCATGGCTGATTCCACCAAATTAAGCAGTGTTGGACCTGCTGAGTTGTAGACTAGACTGGAAAGCCAAACAAGAGAAGTCCTCCCATTTTGCTGCCTAGAATCAACATGGGTGGGACCCTGGAAACTTGAGAAGCTCAGCTTGATACCTTGGGAGTAGGTCTCTCCTTGATGGAGGTGTTGAAGCAGAAGCCAGTTGGCCATTTGTCAATCATGGTGCATCCCTGCAGGGGGATGGACAAAAAGACATCCAATGACCTTGATGTTCTGATGTTCTTCAATTCCCTTTCAATCCAAAAGTGGAGTGATGAGTGTCATTGGATACTTTCACATCCAATGGTTGCCCAAGTCAACCATGCCCCACAGGGAACACTAAGCTCCGATTCCCAACAATGCAAGTCCCAACACCCCAATGAAAAATTTGGATAGCTTCCCAGCTTCTAGAAAGGAGGCTGGGAAGATCCAGTTCCTGTTTCTCCCACTCCCTATTGCAAACCAAATGTTTTCTGTCAAATGGGACAGAAAAAGCACTCATGGTCATGTTACTGAATTTCTACCCCCCTTCCTTTCCCACTTCAGGGAGCATCATGTGAAAACCACCCCAAAGAAGGACCACCAAATGAGTCCTTTCATCTTTGGTACAAGCAGGACTCACAGTCGCCTTTCTCAGTCGAGAATGATCTAAATATGGACAGGGGAGATTACTCAAAAGGATGAGAAGGAGGGAGTTGAGTCCTACATAGCTTTGAGATATGGGGGGAAGGGGTGGTAAAACTATCCCGTTGACATTTACCATTGACTGGAGTTAACTGTTCCCATGCCATGTGGAACTCCTGTGATGTTCATCAGGAACATTTTGTTGCATTACCTCGGTCAACCTCACCAACCCACCTCTCTCTCCGAGAACCCTGCCTTGAATGCAAAGTCATCTTCTCAGATCTTCTGCAGATCTTCTCTTTGCAAGTGCAGAAATGGAATCATAAAGGACACAAATATATTTATGGATGCCTCATTGGGAGGATGCCATTCCAGTGGAGGCGGTTGCATTCCTGCAGAATTGACCCTTTCTGATGACCCGTTTCAGACCGTGTGTCCTTTTGCACAAAATCTAAGGAAACACTGAATCCATGCTGTGTTTTTAATTCAATACAAAACCAGGAATTGCAAATATAGGCTTTGAAGAAAAAAAAAAGAGTGGGAAACAGTTGGGAAGATCAGAATGAACGGACTCCTGTTCCTTGGATGTGAGTCCAGCTACAGGGAAAGTCACAGAAAGAGAATGAGAAAAATGTAAGTCCGGCTACTTCAGTCTGCCTCATTCTTGTTTCTGTTCCACTTGGACTCTTTCAGTATGTAGAGAGCAGTTTTGTGCAAAATATATCTGCGGCGAGAGGGAAAGAGAGGAAGGGGAGGAGTTTCTGAGTATTGGTTGCTATTGTTCTGTTTTGCTTGGTGTCTGTGCAATTATGTCTCTAGGATCACACAGGAATGACTCATTTGGTGTGCTACCCACAACATAAAGCCTGGGAAAGTGTAAAGATTTACCCCTTAAAGACACACACACACTGCCATTTACCAAGGAATAGAGGAAGACTTAAAACAAGTCAAGACTTAAACATCATTGGAAATCAAGCAAGAGAGGCTCAGATATCCAAAGGGAAAATCCAGACCCAACTGACTATGGCATCTTGAAACCTCTCAGTGTCGTTTCACTACACTTCACAGCCACAGCAAGTGAATAATGAAGCCAGGCATGAAAGCATCTTCATGTAGTCCTCAAGATGTCTCATCATGGATTTTAGCTGCCCTACTCCCTACCCTCTTGGTGAAGTACTCTTTGTGAGAGTGATTGAGTTCAAAGGCCTATGTTGATAAAGGATCTGTTTGGTTGGACAGTGGTCAAAAGCTGCTCCAAGTTTCTACTCATTTACTCGAAGGGCAAATCATGGCCAACCCTTGACCTGTTGTGGGATGAGCAACAGGTCATAGTCTAAGACTGGGGAGAGGAATCACATCAAAGCAGATACCCTGACATTCTCTTAGTCCTAGATTCCATCTCTCATTATAACGATCTATTAGTATTCCTCTCCTTCCTCCCACCCCTAGCCCCCCATAACTTCCTACCTCTAAGGAACCTTTGATTTTTCCCAGTGGGAAGAAAAGACAAGTATGTAAGAAAACAGCTCCTCCTTCCTCGATCTGGTTGAGTGGGTTAAATTTTTTTTTTTGTTCAGCTTTTACTAAGAGGGCTAACCTGCTTAAAGATGTTTTCAGTTTGTAAATACTGTAGATGTACAGTCATTATGTTCTTCATACTTAGGTAAACAGGTTTTAAGGTTGATTGGGCAGCTCTGTTTACTGAAGCTGGTCTATAGGAGTACATGCCTGAGTGTGGAGGATGTGATCACAGGCCTTCTATCCTGGTTTCTTCATCTTTGGGAACACCCTACTTAGAGTCCTCTTTCTCTGTATGTGGGAAGAATGCAGAATAACTGTCTTTTTTATTCTTCAGTGTTAGTAGAGGGTTACCAACTTCCTAGAAGAATACAGGATAGTAGAATCCAGCTGTGACATAGAACCATCCAGAATTCCTAATAAGCCACTACGGAAAGCTCTGGCAGCCATTTTTATGGGCTTAAAATCCCAGCCTCCCATGTGGTAGAAGAAATGTACTACACAGGAGCAGACATGTTGCTAAATTGTCACCATCTCTCCTTAGTAGGAGCCACAGACAGGTGCAGTGTACAAGCTGCCTTACTTCAGCCATAATGAATAGTTTCCTAGCTTAATTAGTCCAGTTCGAAATCCTTGAGCTTTTGCCAGGACGGAAAGACAGGTTGTGTGTCATAAATTAAAGTTGATGCAGCAATCAAAAGGTGTTTTGGTGACTTTTTTGGAGATACACCATGAAATGACTGCCAGAAGCTTTCCGTAGTGACTTGTTAGGAATTCTGGATGTTCCTATTTCACAGCTGGAGCAGCTGTGTGGAAGAACACCTGCGATGCTCAACTTTAAAGATTAAGTTTCCAATATTGTCACAGTGTGGACCCTGTGATGTGCAAAAGGTGGAAGTCTCTTTTAACCTCCGTTAATGTTCCCAAGAAGAGTTGATTTTCTCACATTCAAGAATGGTGGTGGATATTTTCTGCTGAGTTGTGGGGCAAATGGGGCCTCCCCCAACCCCTACAGAGATGTTTCCACTGTGTTTGAGCCTCCAATGTTCTGCGCCATCAGTCTTCCTTCTGCTGTGCTGTGTTGCAGGAGCCTTAATTGGTCTCCAGTGAGCCAAGATCTGCCATACTCTGGGGTAGTTTCCTTGCAAACCAGCGGTTAGAGAATGTTCCATCGTCAATCCCACCCTCATTATTTCTAGGGAGATGGAGTCTCCATAGAGTTAATGATAGTTTTGAGTGAGGGCAATGAAGTCACTCCATGGAATCACTTGCTAAGAGGTTGTTCATTCAAATCAGCCGGGCAGCTTGGGTGTGGAAGCTTGGCTCTGTTGTTTGAAGGCCTTTGGGGAAAACCCATTCTATATCACTCCCAAACTAATATCCATAATGCTCAATCTCGCTGGGGTTGAGATGCCATTCAGATCTCCACAGCCTGTAGACCGGTTTTTTTTTTCAACCTTGTCAACTTTAAGATGGGTGGACTTCAACTCCCAGGATTCCTCAGCCAGTCCTCCCAGAGTTCCTTAGAAAAACACCACCACCACCACCTCTAAGATTAACGTTCAGGGAAGGTCATATAAGAGCAATCACAACCAACATCATGTCAGTTCTTTACCCATGAGAGTTGGGCCTAAATTAATATTTAGATTAGAGCAGGGTCTCCAACCTTGGCAACTTTAAGCCTGGTGGACTTCAACTCCCAGAATTCCCCAGCCAGCTGGCTGGAGAATTCTAGGAGTGGAAGTCTGCCAGGCTTAAAGCTGCCAAGGTTGGAGACCCCTGGATTAGAAACCTTCCAAATGGATGTAGATTAATCTGGGATATTTATTTCTTTGTTATAACTTCTGGGTGACATTAGCAAACCATTTGGCCATCTACCACATGGTTGCGTTCATGTAGACCCCAAGAGTTCAGCTTGACTTTGAGATCAAGAACCCTTGAGGGATTCAACCAGTTGGCTAATACAGATTGTGACCCGAGGGTTAAAACATGCCAGATGTTTTCAAAAACCTTCTTGAAATTAATTCCTTTCAACATCAGTTATGAAGGAGAATTTTGAGATGGACAGTAGAGAGGGAAGAATAATTCAAATCTGGGGTCCAAATACACTCCAAAGACAATATAAATATGAAATGAACATTTTCTTAATCATTCATCAGTTTTATTTAAAATGCAAACATCACTAATCATGCATATAAGTTGACGCTTGACATTAGTTCTGCCTTCTGTTTGTTGTTGTTGCATAGGGACACTGCCACAATATATAAAACTATGAAATACAAAAAAAAAAAACCCAAAACCTGAACAAACATTTTCAAAAAGGTTACAGCAGAGTGAACGGGAGTCAGACAGATGGCTCTACAACTGCAATACTTCGATGTAGTGACTCAGTAAAACATGAAACCATCTAGAGAAGTGACCCATGAAAGCACGGAGGTGATGCTGGAGAAAACGGATGAGGAGAAAACCATGACAAACCATGGTTTGCCCCTCAGGGAAGATATGTATGTAAACTTGTGTAATTGCCCCATATTTTTGTTCCTGTACTGACACAGAGTATATATCTAGTTATCTATAGCCCTCTATATATTATGCACAAGTAATTCCATGCAGTATATCAGTAACAATTTCACAAAGGAGGAGATTTGGATGGATCCTGGACCTTAAGTGCATTTTCCATCCAGAAATCCTTCTTACTTCTATAATTTTATAACCAGCTCCCAGGTGAAATCTTTAGCAGGTTTCAGCGCATCAAAAAAGACTTCAGAAGGATGAGGAGAAGATTCCTTACTCCAGGTTGAACAGACATATCCTCCAGGGACTGAAATCCCATCAGACTATTTTCCAGATTCTCACAATCTAAATCAGGACAAGAGTGGAGATTCAAGAAGGTAGGAGAGAAAAGGGATAACAAATACTGAAAGTACATGGCAAATAAGGAGACAAGATGCACCTGTTAACATCTCAAGATGCTGTCGTGCTCCATCATGTTGGGTATATCCATGCCAAGGCCACATAATTCTGGAGGGTGCTGAGACTATTATGTTAAGACCACATGGATGGCCTGATGGGGCACAGATCTCATCTGATGGAGCAGTAGATGAGTAGATGAAGGATGCTTCATATTTGGACAATCTTCTCCAATAGCAAATCTTTCAGAAGTTCTACAGCAGAAGTCCCAGAATTTCTAGCCAATGTGCTTGGTAGAGTTTAGGGGGACCTGAAATACAATACATCTCAAGACACTAATCTAGGGAAAGCTTTGTTAAAAGAACATTATTAATGTAGGCACTTCTCCAGGTTACACCTAGTATGAAGTCCAGATCCAAGATGTAGAGAAATGTTTTACATCTCAAAGTTCAGCCATGCTGTGCTGAATAATGCACTCAACAGATTTTCTTCCATATCCATGGAAGATACCTGTGTGCTGGGAATGTATCCCATTAAAGCAGTGCTTCTCAACTTGGTCTGGCTGGGGAATTCTGAGAGTTGAAGTCTACCTGTCTTAAAGATGACCAGGTTGAGAAACCTGCATTCAAGTAAGAAGACTCATGCAAAATCTTGTTATTTCAAAGGTGCTGCTTGATACCACCAGCTAAGTGAGGTGCCCAGCTTGCATTTTTTTGCAACACTTTTTTGCAACCTGCCCCCCCTTCATTTGCTCAGTGCCCAGCTTGCATTTTTGTAAGAAGGCACAACAACATCATCCAGATGTGGAAGCTATCTTTCGTCCTGAGCCCTCTTCACAGCCTGAAGGAATAACAATCCTGGGAGAGCTTGGGTTCTTAATTCGGTGGATGATGGAGGCCAATATCTTGTGGCCAATTCCATCGTCCTCACCACCACATTGTTCCCAGCTTCCATGGTTCAAATCCTGGAATCCAAATTCAGGAAACTGAGCTGCAGATGTACGCTTGCTTAAAGGAGCAAGCCATTAGAAGAAGACAAGCACTGCAGTTATCTACAGAGTATGCTTTCTTTATAATTATATACATAAAACCTATTTGGACACTGCTCCAAGTTCCAGATATCCTATTTAACAATGAGTGAACTCCAATGGCCTGCAGCCCAAAGGCCTTACTGACTGACACCCCGATTTAGAGCTGCTCAATCTGCGTAATTTATTCAGATTAAGCACGTCAGCTGCTTAAGGTAATGAGGTTTAATGCCCTGATGGATAGCTACACCTCTGGAAGCAACGGCGAGTTATATGCAAGTAAGGAAAGTTCTCCATTACAATAAATATGAAACCCTGTGAACATAACACATGGACAGATAATGATATACATCTTTTTTATGACACAGTTGTAAACAGCTCCCAAAAGCAAAAAAAAAAAAAAAAAAAAAAAAGGTGAGTTGGAAAAATGGGACCATAACAGCAGTTCAAAGTTCTTGTGTCTAGTATTGTCCAATTCCTGAACTCCATCAGACTTTGACTAGATGAGATGGTGAGACATCTCCAACGGAGAGCAAATCCACCTGCTGCTTTTCCAGGTGGTCATTTGCAGACTGGGAAACAGGAGATCCAGTAAGGACCCCTAACTGGAAATGGAAATTGAGAGATGAGCATGAAAGATGAATTATGACTGAGATCAGTCCATACTATATTGCTATGGAAGATCATACAGAACGTAGCTGTCCAACCTTGGCCACTTTAAGACCTGTGGACTTCAACTTCTAGAACACCTGAAGTCCACAAGTGTTAAAGTGCCAAGGTTGGACGGCCCTGCTCTAGAGTTCAACAGCTAAGAACTTCTTGCAGGAGAGATTTAAATAACTTCAGAGTCAAGCCCTAAATTGAAGCAAACAAAGAACAGGAAATTTGAAGAGCAGGAAAAAGATTTATCTCTGTCTTGCCTTGCTGACCCGAGTGAAAAATCTGAAGCAGAATTTTCATCAAATTAGGACCCAGTTTAGCCTAATCAACATTAATCAAGCAATGGCCAGCAAAGCTAAAATGAGGTTGTGTCGCCAGACAGGAGACAATTATTAGCAAACCCTGAGTGTTTTGATTGCATTTACTGTTCGATATGAAATGGTAATGAGCTCAAAAAGGATTTTGAAAAGCCTCAGAAGCGCATGGCTCATGTTGCCACTGAACCCTACATGCGAAGTCTGAAATAAATAGATATGTGGATGATTTTCCTCTCAGTTGCCTGTCTAATGCCACAGACCCAAGAAATATCTCAGAATGAGACCCTCTACCCACTCAAAGGGCCCCTGGCCGGCTTGGTGGCCAGGACCAAGCTTTGCCCAAAGAAAGACAGTTGGGTTCCGTTAATGAAATGACGGTAGTACAACAGAACAAAAAGTTAAAATCCTGGGATAAGAACCCTGCTGATCCAAAGGGAATGCAGTAGTGGATTTAGAGGAAATGCCCATCCCTTATAGGCAACATCACTTTTTCTTACCTTACACAACTCCAGTCATTCAAGCAAAGTTAAGAAGATCACCACATTGGTTATCTTCAGACTGCACCATGCTTGCTTAGCTCTTTGGCATACATAATCCTTGGATCATGCAATGCCGGTTTCATGGGCCACAAAATGAATAAGCGCACTCTAAGCAACGGCTAGGTCTCTTGAAGATTAAGGTCAATAAGGCTCTTATTTGGAGGGTTGTGCTTAAGGCCATCTCCCTTTCCCCCACCTTCCAGGTGTGTTGGGATGGTACTTCCTAACACATCTGGCTGACCCCAAGTGGAAAGAGACTGTTTAAAGGCACAGTAGAATTTATTTTTTGCAATTCTGTGTTCGTGAAATGGAAGAGAGATCTGGTGCTCCTGGAGAGCAAATCACGTTCTGCAGGTTATTTAATAAAAGGAGGGATTTGGGGTAGATGGGCTCATCCTGTTCTCTGTAGCCATCTCTCTGTAAATAGTTCCTGGTCATCATCCATCTGAACCTTTGTTGCTAGCTATATCTTCATGAGGACACCTTGCTATAGACAATGAATATTTCTTGCTAGCTATTATGAGTGTTTCCAAGTCCTACCTTTGATAACTGCTTCCATCCTTAGCTATCAAAGGAGGTTGGAAAGTAAAAGTTCTGGTTTTTGGAGAACCTCAAATGAAACTTCTCATGGGATAGAGACAGAGGACAGTTCTTCCTCTGAGCCTATCATGATGCCAACAGACTTGGTCTTGAGAACTTATTTATGGTGGTCCGATCGATCGATGCCTGGTGTTGAAACCCACCAAAAGCAAGGCTAACTTCAAATTGTGTTTTGAAATCAATACTGGAACATATCTAGATGCAGACCTGCATTTATAGGGCAGGTAATAGTACAAGGGGAAGAGGAGGGCTCAATAAATAGCACCTACCAGCTACGCTTTAATGGATGGCATATTATGTACAGTACAGTTATGTCTATGTGCACACCTGTGTTTTAAATCATCTGGCAAAACGGAATTGTTGCAAAGTTGGAAGAAAAGTCTTGGTTAGAAGAACACCTTTGGAATGTAGAGATGATTGCATCAATCGTAAACAGTAGTTTTGGAGGAATGGAGTGCTACAGTCGGCTGCATTTATATTAACAGGTTTTTTTTTTAAGGAACACGATTACAGGGAAAGCACTCCACACATTGAAATGTAATTTTGGAACAAGTTAAGTTCAACAGCAACAAGGTTTCTAGGAAAAACGTATCTTTCCATCTGGTTTCCCCCAACCTTAACTTGAAAAGCAGAGATGAGTCTTATCAAAGCCTTCTACATCTGTTGAGAAAGCAACCTCAAGAGCTGGACTTCTGAAAGTTACATCTAGAGAACATCCACTTCAGGAGGGCTGCATTATCAACCTTGGACCCAATCCATCCATCCATGCCAAGCAAACATGGGCCCAGTTTTACAAGGACTCATCTCCCCACTCATGAAAGGGGATTTTTACATATCCACGGATCTCTCCTGTTGAGTTAAGCTGTGTAAGTAGTCACAAATCCTTTGAGAAGGCTACCAGTATTTCATTTAGATCTTGATCCATGTTGACCACTGGTTCCACTTGGATGCAGGAGATCCTTCTGCTTGGTGGGAGGGATAAGTGCTCCAAACTGCTAGATAAGACAATGAGAAATCTGTTGGAAGACCCTAGAGATTTTGCTGGTCGGGGGAGAAGTTTGAAGTACGTCCTTCAGACCCTACGCTACACTGACAATGAGGAAAATTAGGAACCACTTGTTGAGCTAAAACACCATCTTTTTAACACTTTCCAGATGCAGGTTTTGCTTCCACCATCCTCCAAAATATAGTATTTCCTGATCACCGTTGCTTGCTTCCATCTGATTATGTACTGAGCGTTTCACCGTAATGCAGAATTTCGTAGACTCTTCGGCTTTTAAGACAAAAAGGGCCAGAAATCAGCACAAATATCTTGAATGAAATCTGGATGACTCTGAAACACAGTTTCCAGAGGAGGTGTGTGTGGTTTTTTTTAATAAGAGAAGGATATGGAACATTATTCAAATTGATGCCCATTTCATGTTGTCTACTTTTGCACGAGGCCTGCAGAGAAGCAGATACAAGGGTTCAGCTCAGAAGTTCATCTCTGGAAGCTTTCACAAACTGTAATCCCTAAAAGAGCACCATCCCACCCTTTGGTACTTAAATAAAAAGTTCCCCAGTGTAAATATATTTTCCTAGATTTAGAATAAAAACATGATTAAGGCACCTACTTCTGTTTTTTTTTTTTAAATCTTCCACCTACCCCCTGCGATTCTTTCATGAGTATAAATTTTTTATACAGATTTTTTTTCCTTCTTCTTGCAACAGGAAGCCAGTGGTGGCAGAAACATTTCAGCATGAAACAATGAAAAAAGAGGATAAAAATGAGGACTGATTGATTGAAATTGTGGAGGAGATAGTTCAATCTTTCCAAGTGTTTACCCCAACTGTGAAATCCAATCGTTTGAGTGCAAATCCTTTGGCCTGACTTTCTTGCTGTATGCAGGAAAGGACCGAAGCCCGGGTTCTGAGTGCAAACGTCTTTATCGAACAAGGCTGCTGCTGGATGTGTCTTCATGGTAGATAAATAGATATATCCCTGAGTAAGAGGAGAGTTTGGTGGAGGAAAATTAGAATCAACCCACCTGTAAAGACATTCCTGGTTTTGCATTTTTGCATTTTTGCATTTTTGTTTCCCTACAAAATTCCCTTTGACACCTGAGCAAAAAAACTATACAAAGGAGCATCTTCTTAAGGCTTAAAAACACGCACACACACAGAGCAAAAAAGAAATGTCCAGAAAGAGATTCCTGGAAGGACCATGGAGAAAAATGTGTAAAATGTGAGTCCTATTGTGCCAATTTTTTTTCTTCCTGCAGCAACGTTGCAGGAGAAAATCCTCCCCTTCTCTCTTATTCCCTTAAAAAGAAGGCCGGCATTTTTCTTGTTTTGTTGAAAGACGGGGTGCCAAGCGAAGCATTATTACGAGGCCAAGGAAAACTCCAGAGAATTGGGCGCAAAGGCGGAGAGCAGGGTGTGTTTGTGTGGGGGGATCTTTAGGGGGAGCTGCCAGGACTGTCCCTGGGGCTGGACCCGTCGGATCGGCTATAGTCACTCAGAGAGCCTGTCCTGGAGCTGCAGCCGCTTCGCCTTTTGAGCATGTTGGGATGGAAGTCGGCGTGACGGCGGGCGTGCTTGGTGAGGTGGTCGCTCCGCATGAAGCGCTTTTCGCAAAGCGGGCAGGAGAACTTCTTCTCTCCGGTGTGAGTACGGAAATGCCGGGCCAGCTCGTCGGAACGGGCAAACTTCTTGTTGCAGTCTTCCCAACGGCATTCGAAGGGCCTCTCGCCTGCAGAGAGAAGACAAAACAGAGAAACCGCCTTGAGGTCCCGTCCTTGGTTCAATTCACTCTCCTCTTATTATATATGCAATTATATATATTATATGCGCAATCGCGCACCAGAATTCAAACATTAAAATAAAGTGAAAGCGGAAGAGAAGAAGACCTAATAGTTGATTACAGTTTGGGGGTGTGATCAGGGATAGACGGCCAGAAAAGTCTGCCTAATTTTATAGATACTGTCTCCAAAGGTGCTCTGATTATTTGTTTAAAAAATAGTAACTGGAAAGTCTTGTTTTTATTTTTTCTTTGAAAACAATTTCATTTCTCATCTACGGAAGTTTTTGGGAGCCTTAAAAGAGAATTGGGGGCACTCAGACAACCCCTTCCCCAAATCAGGTGGACTTATCTTGAAATTCTTACCTTTCCTCTCAATTTTTTTTTAGAATTTTTGATTTTTAAACAAACATACACACATACACACACAAACAAAACATAAAAACTAATTTTAAATTAAATTTTAAATTTTATATAAACTTGTTTTAAATGTTGGGGTTTTTTAACTATGTAAACTGAATTT
>JAEANM010000812.1:0-31950 GCA_017656035.1 Myanophis thanlyinensis
CCATTTTATTTAGGTTGCCTTGTTCAGGGATTCTGGGATTTGAAGTCCACAAGTCATAAAAGAGCCACAATTGCCCAGCCCTGGACTAGACATACCTAGTTTCCTCAACTGTTCATCATATAATTTAGACTCCAGACCCCTTATCATCTTTGTTGCGCTTTGCACAACTTCTAGGGGTCTCAGCATATTTGTTGTGTTGTGGTGATCAGAACTGGATGTAGTATTTCAAGGGTGGGCTCACTAGTGCAGTATAAAGTGGTATTATAATTTCTGTCATACAGACCTTTCTGCTGCCACCTAGGTAAGTATCAGGGGCATCCCATTCAAATCAGTTAAAACAGTTGGTGCCATTTTTTGCTTCCCCAATAAAAGCATTTTCACAAGTGTCGTATTCTTTTCCTCCTTGAACACTTATTGGCTCAAGTTCATGATAAAGATAACGGAACAATGGCATTTATGTTTTACTGACAAAGAAGTAAAGGGACACTAGCATAGCTCTATTTCAAGCTATTTAGCTCTCATCTACTTAATATGCAAATAGCCCAGGTTCAAATCCCAGAAGGGTAAGGCTCAAAAAAGTCAAGGTCAGAGCAGAAAAATTTATTCCTGATGGTTTCTGTCAAGAATTCAAGAGCAAGTAAGACGTTTGAAACTCTGATGAATTTATTCTGGCATAAACTAAGAATTGCAATGGCTTCTACTTCAAATCTGTCAACACATCAAGTAATTTCCAATATTTGTAAAGAGTCATTGAGGAGGTTGCTCATCGTATTTTATTTAGCGAGATGCAGATTCTTTCTGCTACAACAAACAGTCTGCTTCTAAACACTTGGCCCAGAGCTCCTATTTTGTGAATGCATATTAATTCATGATTGTCTTTGGCAATGGAGAGATAGGTACCTATTGTGTGCCAGCTGCTGAATGAGAATCATTTGTAATAGAAGGATGACATGCATGTGTCTAAAAATCCTGGCAATTTTCAGCTGGATAAATATTGCTGATGGGTCTGCATTTCTTGTGGGATATGAGATTAACATGCTGCTGTAACAAAGCTCACAAAGCCTGAGCAACGTGCAAGGGTTGTATGTCAAAGAGTGTGATGCAGAGGGCTCAATGTATTTGCAAAGCCAGGAAAAGCAAAGGTCAGATGATGATGATGATGATGATAATGATGATGATGATGATGATCTCTTGTTTTCCACTGACCTGTGCTGAATTTCAAGCAACTTGAAAATGATTGATAGACATCCAATGCATCTGCAGCTTTTCAAGCCAAAAGACAGGCATTTCCAGCATCTGGAAGGAGACATGGTGGGAATTTTTAAATAATTTCTTTTGTTTTATTGCAAACAATTCTAAGAACTAGACTGCATGCCACATTAACTGCACAGATGCAATTAATGGGCTTTATTTTTGAAGTGTAGAAAGTGGGAGCTTGCTTAGCATTCTGATAGCTAAGAGCTCTTTCTCCTCTCAGGAGAGACCTGACAAAAATCGCCTTTCCCTCAACTCTGCTCACAGATCTCCAAGCCAGACTCTCTCATTAACACAGTAGAGGCCCTTCCTTACAAACAGCTTACAAGAATCATCCTTTGATTAAGGGGTTCTTCCTGTTCCTTTCCTTTAGAAGAGACTACCCCCAGAAAACAAACTGCTGCACAGCAGCTGCATTCTTCAGTGTGGCATTGCTTTCTTAAGGCAATCTCAAAGCTGTCCAATGGTTCTTAATGCCCCACGTTACAGGTGACAATATTCTTCTAATGTTCCTAAGTAATTCCTTAATGCAGATGGGCATTTTTTTTTTCATTTAAGTTTCCCCCCCCCACCTTTTTACTTTGAGTCCTCCAGTCTCTTTCTAACCCTTAACTCCTCAATGTCTTATAATTGGCTTCATAGTGAGAATAGGAGTGTTTCCGAGCAAGCCAAAGAGGGCTGCTGAGTACCTAGATTTGATTCATTTCTATGCGAAGTGTATCTCCTTGTCACTCTCTCTGCCAATTGTAGTTGACATTTTCTGCCAGAGAAAGAAGATTAAATGCGGAGGAGGCAGGAACCAGCTTTTTCTGCCGTTGCCCCTGTATTTTGCATGATTGCCAGTGCTGGGGCAACAATCTTTTAAAACAGAGGGCTAACATTTCAAGATGTTTCTCATTTATTATATTCCTTCTGCCACCCAGACCTGTTCACAGCATATACTTTGTAGTAATTCCCTTATCATAGCCGAGCCAAAATACAGACACTCATTGATAATTCTGATGATATATTATTCTTAGTCAAGCCTTGGGCAATTGCAGATTAGCCAAGTGACAATTTGACAGTCTTGCCAAATATGCACAACGTTCTCAAAGAACCACAATGCCCTGTGCAGCAGATGGAAAACTGAATAATTCTAGCCTTCTGAAACAGCAAAATCTACAAATGGGGACATTTCACGTATATTATTACAGTTGCATTACTTAGACTACTGACTTGGATAAAGTTAAGATTTAGCTTTTCCTGTTTGAAAGGTTACAGTCTTGAACATCTGTAACCCAAGGTTCAGGGTCCATAACGAAGCTGTACTTTAAACTTAATCCCAGAGCTCCAATCAGCATAGCAGAACTGAACTGATTTTATTTCTAATTTAACATAATTGCATTTGAATAGGAGGATTTAGGCACAGGGAAATTATAGGGCACATCTGTGTCAGCTGTTTACCTGTGGTGTTGATTTGAAGCACCTGTAAGATGCACCTGGCTTAAAAAAGCTGTGCCAGCCTTCCAGACTTGTATGGCCGTGTTATTGTAACACCATACTAAACTAAGGAAAATATTTTTTTCTCAATAACTACCTGCCAAAGTGCAATGTTTTTATAAAAATTAACAATTCCGATTATTCTTTTTATTTTCAATCTGTTATCAACAGGTGATTTGCCAGCACTCTTTGTTTGTCCCCCTGCCATTCTGAATGGAACTTTGGCAGCATTGATTGTTTTGGTACAAAGAGGTGCGAAATCTGTTTTTTTAGATCTAGCATTCATTTAGAGTTTTGTGTGTCACTCTTGAGTTTTGAATCTAAATTTACTACCAAATAACCTGTGGAAAGTTTGGAGGGACAAGGAACGCTGCAGAGGGAGTTTGTCTCCGGCCATAATCATGGCTAACAAGGTAATATCTGTAATATGAGTAAGATCATGTGCAAGTTCTTATCTCAGCATTGGCCTCTTTGCAATTCTTCAGGGCGCAGTTGTAAAAGGCAGGATGCTTGCATTCATTTTAAGACCGTTAGCTCCTCTTCATTTCTATCAGCCCCACTAGGTAAACGAGCAAGAAATGCACAGGAAGCCTAAAACCGATATTGTCTGTAATAACAGAATCTCACAAATCTGATTATGCTCTGCTTCTTTCTGCTGTTTACAATTCATTGAATTGGGCAGGTTTCTGTCTAAGCATTTTCCAAATCTTACCCTGCTACTGTAATGTAAAATATGTTTTATTTCTCTCCCCCCCCCCCATTGCTCTGAGAAGGGACCTGTGTATTTCCATCAAGGTCATCTTCTTAACTCTGTACAATTTCCTTCTAAAGCAGTGTTTCTCAATCTTGGCGACTTTAAGACGTTTGGACTTTAACTCCCAGAATTCCCAGCTGGCTGGGGAATTCTGGGAGTTGAAGTCTGAACATCTTAAAGTCGCCAAGGTTGAGAAACACTGTTCTAAAGCAATTTAAGCACAGTGATGTTCTGTTCCCTATTTTGGAAAATGATCTTTTATGTGCCCTTATTTGTTCAGGAGGGTTCGCTGAACTTTTGAAAAGATATTTAGATAGGAGGCTGAAAGAAAGAGGAGAATAACAAGAAAACTTTCAGCAAAAATGGGACTGTCTCTCTGTAGTGCTGGATCCCACTCTTTGCTTCTTGCTGCATGTGTCAATTTCCTTCCATTTTTGATTTTCAGTAATGAACAATCCTAAATTTTATTCTAATGTGGCTTGCTAATGCATTCCTTTTTCCTTCTAGTCCAATAAGTCAGCACAGATACATCCTTTCCCTTAATTTCATACTGTTTTCTCACACACACCCTTTTTATATAATCTTCCTTTTGGACTATCTAAACAGCAGCTTAATTTGTTGTCACCATGCATGCCACTTCATTAGCTATCTCTGAATAAGCTTATATCTGTCAGGAAATATCTTCCAAATGGTGGCACATCTCTTCCTACTGATGTCATTCAGTGACAAATCTGACTATACTTGCTCAACAGCAGAAACATTTTGTGTGTGTGCATAAAGTAGCCAGAAACATTTCGGCCAACTGCCATAAAATAAATAAACTGCAGAGTATAGTCTATTAATAGTCTTGAAAAAAGAATATAAGTACTGCAGTTATTCATTCCCATCAAAAAGTCCCTGTTCTAGATGTGGAAATGCCTTGAAAAACTGGACCAAGGATGTTTGCTGGGCTGAAAACTCTTACTTTTCTGTGTGAATTGGCAATTAAGTGTTGGCAATGAAACAATTGCATTTCCTGTAAGATACTGTCACTATGAAGCTAACAAGAGGCAATTATAATTATAGGGTAATTTGTGCTCAGTTAAAAACCTAGTGGTAAGCCACAGGGCTCTATTATAAAGAAATTGATTAAATAATATCAATGCACAAATAAAATATATTTCTTTTGAAAAATTAACAGTAATCTTTAACTGGGCTTATTCTCAGGTAAATGCATTTTTATTACTTTCCAGAAATAAAATACAAATACAAAATTTAAAAAAAAGAATAAAACAAAAATTACAGGCAAAACACCAAAAAAGAAAGAAAAATCAAATATAAAATTAACAATAAACATATGACCTCCATCCTACTTGAATGCTGATACCTGTGTCTCACACAATTGAATAGGTTTGCTCCCTTGCATTGCAGGTGTACAAATAGTTATACATTTTTCATCTATGCTTACTACATTACTATTTTACATCACTTTCTTTTGACAAATAACTATACACATCTATTGTCTACCAATCAAATCGGCCCAATATCTGTTCACGGTTAAAAAAAAAGTGTTAATTGTTACCTCCAAAATATATATATTAAAGGTAAATGCATTTTTGATTGCAACTTACCAATGTGATACAGGTCCCATGTATCCTGAGATTTCAGCTCATGGATATATTGCAATTCTGCAGGGTTAACTTATATCTGATATCTGAAGAAACCAGGATTGGCTAGATTCTCAAAACACACTGAATCACAAATCTGCTTTGCAGCCTGCAACAACTGGGTTCACATAACATTTGAACTAAGGGATGGACAAGTCATTTCTGTTCTGAGGACTGCAATTGTCTTTGAAATGGGGGTGGGAACTGCCCTTCAAAAATTTGGCAGGGAGGGACTAAATATAACATCATTTATATGGAATTAAAAATAAATATACTTAATATTACTTTCCAACCATGTATCTAATATTTAGTAATCATTTGTTCCCTTTAAGCTAGAATCGTGTGTGATATCTTTGCATTGAGGGAACCAATGTCTGAGCTAAAGAAACTTATACTACAGCTCATTATGTTGCACCTTAAGCACAGAATCTGAGATGCAAAACAGTATTTCTTAAAGACGGATTTGAAAGGTGGAATGTTAGAATTGGAAATAGGGTAGTGATTGGGGATTTAAAAAAAAAACATCATCACATTCCTCCAATATCATTCTTTGATCCAAATTCTGTCCTAGAAATATCTCTTGCTTTGGGAAACATACTGTACATCAGGAATAAGAAACTGCGATTTTTCAGAGGCTGTTGAACTACAGCTCCCTGGTTGGAGATATTGGAATCTGCACCTTATCAATATCTGGAGGACATAGATTCCCATTTCCACAGTAACCATTACTCAAATGTTATCATTGGGAGGAAGAAGCACATTCAAGGATAGGAAATGGTTTTCAGTACAAAAAAAAAATCTGCATTTTTTGTACTGGTCGTTTTGTAAAAAGTGGCTTGTGAACTGCATGAGTCTAAAGGAAGAGAAAGACAGAAACTGTTGGCCAAAACAGGCAGTTTCACATGATGCTTTTGCAGGCTTGGGAAAGTTGCTAAGGCATCACTAATCCCAGAAAACAGTTCATTAAAGACTTTCCAGTTTCCCTGCCTTAGGGCAGGTTCCTGTGCCTGAATATTTTATATCTGTCTTAAATATTACAGCCTTTGCTGGGTTTTGTGTACTAATAATTAAAGAAGAAAAACAAATCACCACCACCATCACTCCCCAAAAAGCCCTTCAGTTTCCAAAATGCTTTTTTTTTTGGTGGTGGGGTGGTGGTTCAGTCCAGTTGAATTGGACTATTTTTCTAAACACTGAATTGTGCCTCTAATCTGGCTGTTGTTTTATTATATATTGTACCATTGTTTGTGTTCCTGATCTCTCTAATCAAATCAACAAATTGAAGTTCAGGCTGAACTTACTTTCTTAACATTCCTTAGCTTTGAATTAGTATGACAACCTATTGAATCAAGATTACCTATTTGGCAGATGGGTTTTTTTTAATTGTACATTTTCTTGGTTCATCAGGGATTTCCCAATCCACTTTAAGTGTCAGTTTATGCAGGGATTTACAACATAATTGTAGAACCAAACTAGCACGAGAATGAAGTAAAATGCAAAGGTGCAAACAAAATGGAAGCAATGGGGCAGGAAATGAAAGCAATCCTGCAAATAGTGCAGATGCAGGAGTATCAATCTGGAACAACTGACAGAATGTAATAGGACAGGATGATCTGACTTGCAATAATAGGCTCATGTCCTTTTCCAGTAAGTATTGATCTTTCTTGGTTAATGAGACTTTTCAGTCTGTTGAAGGCAGCAGGTAGAAAGCTTAGACAATTCTCCCAGTAGTTTGTTGACAAGATATTTCCTCAGAATGAATAGCACCAAATCTGGGTTCCAAGGCAGAGGATTCCTATCTCAGAATTAGATCAGTTATTAGAGGCTCTTCAGTAGTTACTTCACTTTCCTAGGCGAAGATGTGTGTTGACAAAGAAAACATCTGTCCTTACTAGATGCTCTGTGGCAGTGTTTCTCAACCAACTTATAATGTGTGAACTTCAACTCCCAGAATTCCCTGACTAGTATGCCAGAATTATTGGCTTTGAAACCCACACATCTTAAAGTGCCCAGTGAACTGCACGAGTTCACTGCATGCCGAGGCTGACATACTCTGAACTAAGAACATATCTACATTCTTTATTGTGTGAAAACTTAATATTTCTTATTGATTAGTTTCTCCTATCTAGGTGGCTTTTTAAAATACATTTTCTTATTTCTTACTCGGTATTAATACTGTTCTGTGGATCTTAATCTGGCACTAACTAAGCTAATCCAAGTGGACCACCACTTAAGTCTGAGCCATCGATGTGCTGCAGCTGCCAAAAAAAAAAAAATGCCAATGCAGTCTTAGGCTGCACCAATAGTGGAGCAGCATCAAGAACATTAAAAGTGATAATACCACTTTATACTGCACTAGTGAGGCCACACTTGGACTACTGCATACAGTGCTAGTCACCACAATACAAAAATATGATGAGACCCCACAAAGTGCAAAAGCAACAAAGATGATAAGGTGTCTGGAGGCTAAACCATATCATGAATGATTGAGGGAATTAGGCACCAGGCTAGAAAAGGAGAAACTTGTTAAGCTGCCTGTTTATAGAGCAATATTGAGGCTGGCTGAGAAATTCTGGGAGTTGCAAGTCCACAAGTCTTAAAGTTGCTAAGTTTGGAGACCTTTTCTCTAAACCAAGTTTATCCTGTTTGAGATGTAGACTCCTAAAAGGTGGTTCACAGATGGTAGAAGGACAGCATCTCAGAATATGGTACGGAGTATTTTTATTGTTTAAATTGGATTCTGCTCTAAAAAGCTGCTTCTTTTTTGTGAGGAATACATTGTGGAATGTATATGTATGAGACACACACATACACCCTAACAGTTTCTCTATTAAGAACCATATTTGAATGCATTAATTATATAAGTAAGCAATAGAAAATGAATAATAATATCAGTGCAGATGTTGGGAGGAGCCAGAGTTTCAAATTTCTTTCTTCTATTAATTGCAGTCTGTGTGATAAAACCAGGACATGGCGATTTTAGGACTAAGATTTATTCATGAAAATAAATACATAATTGCTTCTGAAACATGTTTTCTTCCCCAGGGCAGAGGATGACATCAAACATTTAAGAGCTCACAGATTTAGAAAACAAGGGAGGCATAATTTTAGGGGTAATTATTTACAAGTATGTTCCATGCCAATGCAATGGTAAAAAAATAAGTTTTATTTGCAAGAAATGCAATGCAATAATATTTTGTGAATATATGCTTTAGACTTTAAAGCAGAAAAGAAAAACCCAGTCCAACAATGTGATGGGCTTGCTCAGCCCATCACCTAGCTTCCCAAATTTTTCATTCTGCAGTTTGATTCTTTGTTTAAAACTCCTGCTTTCTCTCTGTTGAATCTCAACCCTGTCACAATTCGGAAGATTCCAGTTCTTGAGAACCACAGTATATACATGGTTTCATGTTTTTTCCCTTAATCTTTCGGAGCAAAGCAGGGTCTCTTCTCATCTCTTGCAAGCCGAGATGAAAAATGGGCAAGAAAAACTGGACAGAATACATTCTCCTACCAACTGTATACTAATGGATTTAAAAAAGGGAATCTCTCTCATTGTGCCCAGAAACTGTTGGACAAATGATATCTGACATTGCAGAGAAGCGCTTGTCTGAATGAACTAGAAATCTGATGAAATATAAATAGAGTTTCTCTAAGCACTCTTAAATCAGACCACATCTTTTATATTAAAAATCTGAGACCAATGCCCCCTCGGTTGTTACTAGGCAGCAGCTTTTTCCATAATCAACCCAAGATGTTTTCAGGTGTGCTTGTCTTCCTTTTCACAAACCGCTACAGATTAATCATTAGAAGATATTAATGCAGCCGCCTGGAACTTTGTTCTTATTGAAGTTAATGGCATTTCCTGTCTTGCCAATTAATCATAGCAAAAAATGTTAACACCAAAAAAATGCAAGGCTAAGAGAAAAATAAAACACAGATTCCCAAATAAAACGATTCCCAGATTATGCATGCACACATCTCATTATCAAAGCCAAGAGTTTTTCCAATTAGATTGTGATGGTGACAAAATTAGGGCTTTATTGTTTAATCTAAATATATCTACTATACTAGCGAGCCTTTTATGATAGCACAATTGCTTAAATTGAGAACTGTGTTTATTGGGATGCATTTCTGCTAAATCCTACTGAGACCTTATTTTTCATCTTTCAAAAATTGGTTGAAATACTATTGAATATTTTAGAAAATTGAGAAATATGTTTATGCAAGTAATCCAAATAAAAAAAAATAGCCAGCCAACATTAGGTGTAATCTATATACCATGAATATATTTGAAAGGCATTTCATTATGTGACACTTTGTTTAGCAGTTTTTTTTAAAGCAGAGTATAATGTGGAAATCTTGCATATGCTTTTAAAAATATTAAGTCTCATGTCACCATTTAACTGTTTCAATCTTGAATAATTCAAAAAACGATTCCATTACTTGCAATTTTCACTTTCAGTGCCTTAATTCGGTAAGGTAGCTCTATCTCCATCTTATGGTCATTAGTAACCTTTTCAGTCATTTCACTAGTTAGCTTAGAATACTTGTGGAATAGGACTGCCCCCTTTAGTCTAACTAAGATGGTGCAGTATCAGCATATGTACAATACAAAGCAGGAAAAGAGCAAAGGTTTTGTTTTTCAGATATGTGTTTAGTCCAGTCCAAACATGTTCATTTCATGTGAATACCCACTTTATGAACAATCATCACCATCGTTATTTATACATCCTGCATTTTATTTTCCCCTAACTTTACTTACATTTTTCTTAATTCTTCATGACCATTCAATTTAGAGTTGAATTTGTATGTAAGTGTCTTCCATTAGCATAATATTTTATCTAGCCAATACATTCTATTTGGAGACTACAAAAGTCTTGATGTCATTAATTTATGAAAGCAGAGGCAAGTTTATAAAAAGATCAAATAGTAATGCAAACCAAAGCATTATACGTAACTTGCTAACCTGATACCAAAAAGTGCCATTAGAGACTGACTGAATAAACTATACTTAGCTGGATGTAAAAAAGTAACAACCCAATATGTAACTTGCTAAGTCACTAATAAATTGAGTTTTAGGCTGTGTTAAACAAATCATTGTCAAAAATATGCACTGTTTTATCAGCATTTTTTAGATTCCTACGATTATTTGTTTTGTACCAAAGTACAAATTTGTACTGAAATACTATTATATATACATATTTTTAGGATATGGAAATCTGAAAGAAATATAACTGAACGATATTATAGAGATAAACACAGAATGGATATGTACAAATATGTATTTTATTTGCAGCACTGAACTATTAATCATGGTACAAACAAGAAGGAAATGTATTTGGTAAAACACACTTTATTCAAACTTATTGTATCATAAGTTTTCATGTCCTTGACTTTGAGGGATAAAAAAAGGAGACCAAAAGTTAAATTACTATCAGTATAAAAGATTTGGTCCTAAATTTTATATTTTATAAATGGTATTTTATATCATTACTTAATAAACAAATGGTAACAAATCAACTTCCTATTTCTACTTGGAACATTCTAATCTTACTTCCAGAGTCATGTGGACTCTACACTAAGTTAAGAGGTATTTATGATGACTTGTAAAATACTACATGTTGCCTGATTACTTCTGGGCATTTAAAATGTTATGTTTATTTAAGCAGGCTATTTGTTACATTCCAAATGAAGCATGAATGGAAGATAAAATTATGCTATCAACAACATTTATCATACCTTGATGGCATTTACCCATTACAAATAGTTCATGAACCTCTTGATTATTTAGCTTTAATAAAAAAAAAAGGTTAACAATTAATCCTGAAGGTAATTTTAGTGGAGATTACTTTGCAAGTAGCTGGCAGGTATGCCTTGGCACATATATGTCTTTTTTTGAAGAGTCTACATGTAACAATTTTGTGATTTCAGTCTAGCCAGATGGAAAAACTTTCAAAAGCTTTACATCATCCACTGGACGATCTTGCGCATTCGTTTCCACCATACCTACTCTGTTGACTATCCCAATTCCCTGGCAAACACGACCAAAGATAGTATGTTTGCCATCAAGCCACTGGGTTGGTGCTAGTGTAATAAAGAATTGGCTTCCATTTGTATCTGGACCTGCGTTTGCCATAGCAAGGATTCCTGCACCTTAAGGAGGAAAAAAATATTACTAGTTTATAATTTCTAAGTTACCTGTATCAAATATGCAAACAAAACAAACCGTAGTACCCTGCTGGATCTTTATGGTACATCACTCCTTCACTGGTGTCAAAATTCATAGTCAAATCAATAAAATTTCGTACTGAGATTATAGACTGCTCGTGCATTTCAGATGGCTTTTACATGTATACCAATTATTAAAATACAGATTTAAGCTCAGGAGATGCTAAGGAGACATTAGTACTTAAATGGATATATTTCTGTGAGCTACTGTAAAAGACCAAGAAAAGGTACAACTTCATTAAGATGCCACTGGAAAGGTACAATTCATATACCTATTCCTGATCTGAAGTACATTTCCCACTTCTTACTCAGGTACCTGTGCATATCTATTGACTAATAATTGGCATCCACAAGCCTTTGTAATAATAGATGCCTTGCAACACTTTCTGGAATGTGTTATGTGTCATTCTCACCGCTTTTAGGGTATCTCTGTAACTACAAATTTTCTGGTCTCATCCCCTAAACCTAGATTTAAAAGATGAATCAATCATCTGGTCCATGAAAAGATGAATCAATCATCTGGTCCATGAAATATTGGAGTTAAGTTTTTTGTAATACTGAATAATGCTTAAAGGGATGCAACTTCTTCCCTTGCTTGCAATGATGAAGAGGTAGGAGAAGGGCATTGCATATCTACAGTGGCATGGGAAGGCTGAGTTGGTCATTACCCACAACAAATGACAACTGTTCAATCTTGGTCCCTCCCTGGATCAGGCAGCCTTCTAGACTTCATGCCTTTGTCACCTTGTGGGTTCAATGAGGTCTACAGGGTTGTACGTGAAGACCATTTAGGAACTTCAACTGATACAGAATGTAGAGGTGCAAATAATGATGGGCTTGCCTTGACATGCCCATATGATTTCCCTCCTACACACACTCAACTAGTAGCCACGTATAATTCAAAGTGCTAACAAAGCAATATGGCATATGGCTGGATTATCTGAAGGACCGCTTATCTGCAAAAGTTTCTGCCCAGCCTGTATAATCCAACAGATTAAACAGTGTCATCTATCAAGATTCCAGGAAATGTACCTTCTCTTAGTAGTGCCTATCCTTTGGAATGAAATCCTCTCAAGAAAGGCATTCTGAAAGTCTTTGAAAATCTGGCTATTTCCCCAGGCCTTCAGGTAGATTGCCCAGACTTGTGTATTAACTGGATTGTTATCTGTAACTATTTTGTAATATTTTAACATGTATTTTTTATTGTATTATTTTTTAAAATATTGCGAGCTACCCAGAGTTAGTTCAAGTCAAGCAAAATAAAGCTTTAAAAAATAAACAAATAATTTTAAGAGAAATTATAACAAAAACCTATTAATTGGATTTGAGCGCAATCACTATAAATTTGGCCTTCAGTAACTAATTGGGGGGGGGATAATCAAGTCAGATGTGCCTTTAAAGTACAATCTTATCCTACTGATTTGATTTCAGATATGAAGCATTTATCTAGACTAGAGCACATAAATCCTTTTAAACAATTACCTACCTGTAAACTTCAGTTCTGGGTGGAGTTCATCTTCAAACTGCTTGCCATAGATAGATGCTCCTCCTCTTCCTATCACAATAATCATATTAAATTAATTTGGAAAGCCAACATAGGAAATGTTTCCTGGAAATTTGTGTTTCTAGGATAGAGACTGAAGGAATTTGGGAAAAAACTGAAATGGACAAAATGTGGCCATAATAATATCACATTTATATTATACATTAGATTTTATCAGCATTTATTAACACGATCTCTAATACATGTACTTTGAATGTGTTCTTACCAGTTCCTGTTGGATCACCTCCCTGGATCATGAAATCTTTGATTATCCTATGAAATTTTGTGCCATTGTAATAGCCCCGTCTGGAGAGTTCAGCAAAATTTTTGCAAGTTTTGGGTGCGTGTTTCCAGTATAACTCCAAAATCATGAGCCCCATGCTGCAAAATAGAATTCTCATGCTATTTAGTATTTAATAAAACATTATGATGAAAAAGCACACAATATAATATGGCACCTTCGTAATTCACATTTGAAGCAGAATAGAAAAGCTTCTGATGCTTTTGAACTTTGGTGTTGGAGAAGAGTCCTAAGAATCCCATGGATAGCCAAGAAAACAAACAAATGCATTACCAAAATGACCCACAGTTCTTACTCAGGGCACTCATTATCCTATTTGGACATAGTATGTGAAGACTTAACTCTCTGGTTGCAATAATGGGAAAGTTAGCCAATAAACAATAGGATGACCAGCAGTAAGGAGAATGGAGTCAATTACAGCGGTGGTAAGTTCACCTTTGGAAAACCTGAAAGATCACATTGGGCATTGACAGTTGTGGGCAAAATTTATCTATTAAGATATGTGGACCTCAATTCCCAGAATTCCTCAGCCAGAAATAATGGGATATCAGCACTTCTCAATTCTTTCCAAAAACAGCTCTTAGGGTACTTAACCGGAATCGGTCTATCCCAATGTTTCTCAACCTTGGCGACTTTAAGATGTTTGGACTTCAACTCCCAGAATTCCGCAGCCTTTGCTTTGCTGGCTGGGGACTTCTGAGAGTTGAAGTCCAAACATCTTAAAGTCGCCAAGGTTGAGAAACACTGGTCTCTCCGATTGTCATGGTTCCCCGCAGAAGTTTTCCACGAGATTTTCTTTAGTTCGTGCTAAGATCAAATCTGGAACCTTCCTTCTGTCGTGCTACCGCACCCTTTCTCACACCTACGTGGTTTCCATTGAAACAGTCGGCGGCTGCCAAGTGTCCGGAGGCACCGCCGCCATGCTTCCTTCGCCTGCCGCTGGGGGAATCAAATTCCTGCGCCACACTTCCGGTACCACCGGCTAAGTCGTCCCCTCGGAAGGAAAAAAAGCCGAAAAGGGGGCGTTGCTGATGGGAGTCCGCGTGGCCAATCGCTATAAAGGAATGCAGACCTCTATTGTGACGGAGTCAAAAAGGGGGAAATTTGAATTTGCCTTTGCTTCTTTTTTGGGGGTGCTGTTTGTAGCAGCGGAGGAGCTTTGCGGTGAGAGCGTGGGGAAAGATGGTAACGCTGGAGGCGGGGATGGATGGCATGTTGTATGGAGGGATGGATGATAGATTTTTCGCACGAAAGGGGCAAAATGAAGCTGCCCTTCGTGGGATTTGGGTGAGTTTAGGAACGAAATGAGAGCGTGTGAAACACTGAATGGAGACTCAGTTTGTATCTTGCCCCGGTTTGCAAATTAAACCACCCGTCTTTAGATCCTTTACTCAGGAGCTAAAACTTGCAACGTTGAATATATCATGGAATTAACCCGGAGATTAACACTGTAAGCACAGCATTCCAATGTCTTTTATTTTTAAGTTCTTAGGTCTCACTTTCTGCCCGGGAGATAATAATGTAACGAATCTACTCGGCATTTTGTAACCATTTTAAGAGCAGGAAGTTTCTAACAGATTTAATGTAACCACATCCATCCATAAATACCCATTCAATGCACAGAGTAAGAATTAAGAAAAAAAAAAGCGAGAAAGTAAAAATACTGTAACTAAATTAGTGTATATCAATACCATTTATTCTCCACACTTTTCTCTTTGCAAAGTTTTCTTGCTTCCCCCAAGCCGATGCAATGCTTTTTTGTTGTTAAATTTCTCCCCTCTCTTTTTGAGGATTTCATCTATTCCATCCAGTGTCTTGTTGTCTTCCATTTAATCCACTTGCTTTTCCCTTACTGTATATATTTTCTCTGTAGTTCAGTCTTCATTATATCACAAAATCACTGCAGTACATTTCTTTGTCAAAGTCTTTACTGATGTATGCCGTTCATATTCTATATTATCCATTTATCCTTGACATCCATTCTTTTCTAAAGTAGCCTATCCAATTGCATTTAATTTTTAGATTTGTTCCTGACTTTCACTTTTGTGTAACAAATTGAAAAGAAACATTTTTATATACAAACATTGGTACTTCAGCAAATATTCCAACCTGCTTATATACTACTACAGACCAACAAGTTTCTACCAGCATTTGCATATTTTAAAATTTCTCAATTTCCCCTTCTACCAAAGTAATCTTGTTTTTCATTGTTTGTATAACTTGACATCAATGTTACAAACTTTTTGCCTATCAGGACAACTTTGTTCTTTGAAATCCATAATCTTCATTGTGTCATACAATTCATTTAATATTTGTTGAAAACCATTGGTGTTCTCAGTCAATAACACACAGGAGCTACATACAAAAATACACAGCCATTTCTATTCCTAATCAATCTGCCTCTAACATTGCCACAAGCATTACTTATACATATATTCAATATATTAAGTAACCTAAAGGAACTTATTCCTTGATCATTAGGGAACAATTTGCTAAATTCATTCTCATGCACATTTTATTTCCATATGTCACTCTTGCCACATTCAGCAACCATCTTTCAATTCCATATTGACAAAAAATGATCCACAGTTCCAGGCAATTTGCTTCATTGGTTATTTACATATATTAACAAATCTACAATCAATCATTTTTCTCACACTCATACATTTCTCAGTGAATTGCTGAAGAGTAAGATCTAATCTGTGCAATCCCTACCATGTGTAAAACTGCCTTGCACTTCTTAGATCCTGACATAACTTCTATCCTTTCAATGAGAATTCTGCCAAACACTTTCCCAGGCATACTTAATAAACAAAACTCCCTGTAGTTATGCATTCACTGTTATTACCTTTCACTTTCATTCTTTCAAAGATAGGCACAGATGCAGGTCTTTTGCATACAAATTAACTAGTCACTTCATAAACAAACCACATTCAAAGTTTAACTTTTCTGCAGCTGCAACCTTACATTTTTCAACATTCTCATAGTATTTACTTTTGTTTAGTTTTTCTGGGCTACTAACATTTACAGCATTTGTTTCATGTATCTCTGTCATGCCCATATAAAATATACCTTTATTTCAGTATTCCTTCACTTTAGTTTCATTCCAGAGCATTTCATACCTAATTCCAAAACTGTTTCATTCAAATATTTCTGCATTTGTTAATCTGAACTGGTTCTTGCTCTCTTTGATTACATTCCTAGTCATGTTTTTCTGTATATATAAATTATAGAATATTTTTATTCTAATATCTTGAAGCGTTCTTCTATGTATTTTTCCCTCTGCAGTTTTTTTTTCACCATATTTCACCAAGCAGTCTTTTTCAATCTCCTGTTAGTGAGACTTCAGTAATTTCTGTAGCGTTTGTTGAGTAGACCTTTTCCAAATCCCAACTTTGCAGAATGCAGAATATAATGTTATTAACAGCAACTACTATATAATTAACACAGATACATTGTTTTATGGATTCCAATTTTTTAAAATAAAAATAGTAGATATCAGGTTTAAAGTTGCTATTAAATAAGTAAACAAGATGGTTTTGTATGATCAAACCAGGATTAAACTTTCAAATAAAAACTGGTTGCCTGAAAACCTGGAACATCAATGCAACAATTTTCTATGTTCCAATCTAGTTCAATTATTTTTCTAATATGTAAAAATAGCAGAACACATCTCCCTTAACATTCAGGATGTATTTAACCATTATCTTCCCCCTTCAGTTATTTAGTAGTATGCTGAGATGATTGCTAGAAAGCATGGAATCATCAAAGGGTGAGTACAGAAAGTCAGTGTCTGTGCATTTAAATATATGCATGAAATTGTTCCACACCATATCCAAAGCTATTTGGATTAGAAACATTACAACTTGTTGCTAAAACTTTATAACATCAGTCTTCTTTGTAAAAATCCCCTTTTAGGATGGTGTAGAAACTTTTTAACACTGTTACTTGAAGCTTTCTATACGATATTATGAAAAATTGTAAGTTTTCTTATTCAGGTAGATTCCATTTGGTATAAATATGCCTAACTATTCATAATTGTCTAGGTCAGGTTCCCCCATGAAATGTATAATTCTCAGAATATATTAAAGTTATTAGTAGCAGAATAATGAATAGACAGATGGCATTAATTCTCTGTTTCACCACTAATTTTCCATGTGATTTAGGGCACAAGAATTAACACCTTTAGTTTGTATGGAATTTATAAAGGCTTTAAGTAGCTTTTTCTTGGGAATATTCTTCACTATAAAGTACAAATAATACTTTTGCTCTTGCTCTCTTCTTGCTTAGAACTGTTAAGATGTCTAGGTAATATTTGTGATGATGGTAAAGGTTAAATATCCCGGTTAATACTTCTAATGATTATTTCTTATTTTTCAGATATAAAATTTATTACTGATGAGACACTGGATTTTGAACCATTTTCTCCTTTGGATGGGTAAGACTAATGGATCATCACTGACAATTCATATAAGCTATCACATGAGTAAATAGCAAATGTTTGAAGTTGATAAGCAAGTATCTTCACAACCATTAATAATGGTTTTTAAAATTAAAAGTGGAATTAATTATTTTAGGGGCCCAGTCCCAGTCTCTCCCTGCTATCTTGACCAGGATCAACTGATAGTCCTTCTAAGGATATTCCAATAATTTCCTTGATCCTGCTCATTCAATTTTCCATTATCTTTCAATTCTTCTATTTCCATCACCAATATGGTATTGCCATGCACAATACTATTTTCTAGTTCATCAACCATTTGCATTACATGTTCAAAGTGTGTCTATGTAATAATGTATGAGTTTCTACTTAATGATCAGAATTTTAAAGGAGTCTTTACTTTGTCCAGGATCAATTGACTGTTGTTTTTTTAGAGTAGGTGGCACTATATCTAAATTCATTCTCTTGATCTATTACAGTATCTAGCTTCCATATCTATATGTTATGACTTGGGGAGGAGATTGTCTTAACTCTTTTGTCATATAAAATATCCTTAATCTTCACATCTTGTCTAAATTTGACATTGTTTTCATAGCTAGGATTATTGTACTTTATTTGACTCATATGAAACACCCTCCAGTTCTTGAGTGCAAGAAAACTATCAATCTCCTTCATTTCTTTAATGCTACCTGTGAATTCAGTAATTTTGGTTGATATTATGTTTGTCATCTTAATATTTTGCATTGCTCGTATTTTTCACTTTTTATATGTAATGATTTCCCCCCCTCCCCCACTAAATTAAGTATACTAAATTTGATCCTCAATTGTCTTATATTCTGGCTATATATTGTCTAGGTCAAATCAGTGGGTTCCACAAACTGTACCTGAAAGTGTCCTGGTGAATTGGAGAATATATAATGTCCATTTTCTGTATTTTATTATGAAATATTTGATTCAGATGTTGTCCATTCAGTGATGTCCAGATGTGATCTGCCTTTACGTTGCTTGATGCAAATGTTGGCAGTAAAGACAGATGTTTTTTCATAAAATCCTATGAACATCTCCTGCATTGTTGCATTTACTTAGTCCAAGTCTTCCTATAATTCCAGTGGTCTCCATTTCTCCAATTTTTGCATTTTTGCATCATACTTTTGCAATTTGCCATAAAATTTGTCAATGGCTTCCATCAATGTGGCTATAATTGATGCATACCTTTGATGACATTGATGTTCACTATATCAGCTCTCCTAATTCTGAAATATATTACCTTGTCATTTATCATGTTATAGGTAAGCACCCTATACCTTTTTTAAGCATCAGTGATGCTTCATTCTCTTGTATGGCCTCATGTCCTTAATATATATTATATTATAATTAAATGTATTGAATGTCATCTGATTCACTTAGTGCATTTACTAAGTTGAGTTATTCCTAAAACATACAGTATAGTACATTTCACTTCTACTTTGAAAATGTCAGATTTCCTTTGGACTCATTGTTTTTCACATTCCATGTTCCAACTTAGTCTGTCCTTATAAAATGAGAAAATCTTCCTTTGAGTTTACCACTGTAAATGATTAGGCTTACTTGTAGTGTTGATAAAGCCATGTTGTCTACTCCAGACCTATTAATTAAAATTCAGGGTTACCCTCCTCAATTATGAGATAAATATCTTCTAATCTGATGGTCTCATAATCTAGAATCAAATTTTAACTAAATTGTGCAGCCATATCTATGGAGCTTTCTTGGCAATAATAAAGAAGTGGCTTGCCATTTCTTGGCATTCATTTTGCAGTTCCTTCCCTAGATAGTTTCTCTAGATAGTAAATTCCACTTGTCTTCATTGCTATTGAATCATCCTTACTTTATTCCTTATCCTTCTGATTTTATCAGCAAGTTAATGATCTTGCTGGTTTCACTGTCAGGATCACTGAAGCTACTAAACTCCCCTGGACAGTAAAACTGAAAAGCCCAGTGCAAAGATTTTGCTCATGTGTGCACAAATGAAGATCTTAGTGGATCAAATAAATTACTTGGGAGAAAAGTGAAAATATCCACAAATAATACTAATTTGTTGTCCATTCATTAAACTAAAAGACTATATATCCAATCCCTAATATATTTCCAATTTATTTTTTAAATAAAAACAGTTGAAAATGCTATTACTGATAAGCTTTATTCTGCTTTTGTACAAAAGCCAAATACTTTGAAATCCAGCCAGGTGGAAGCTACTTTTTTAGGTGACCACCTTATATTCTTTTTTTTTACAATATTTACATGGCTCTCATAACAAGTTTACAATAATAAAAATATGAAACTTTGCGTTACATGGCTGTTTCCTTGAATGTGTAAATGTGTTCCATTTTTTTCTATCTTCTCAGCATTGATTGCTGCTATAGACAAGAAGAGGGAGAGTCTATAACTTGTCCCTTTGAACTCAGTGACAAGACTGTGGCACAAGCAGTTGACCTGAACATCTTGTTGGAGGAGAATGATAGACAGGCCAAAGAGCCAATTCCTCAGTGGAGTCCGCTGACTCCAATGAAGCAGGAGGAGGTCATGAAAGAAGCTAACCTGCTGGCTATGCAGCTTGAGAAATGTCAGCTGCTGGAAAAGCAGAGTATCAATTCTGAAACAAAGCTTGAGACAGTTCTAGAACATGAGGTTTTATCCCCAATCAGGTTCTTGTGTGCAGAGACTAAGAGTCCCCAGAACTCCCGGAGAAAGACTTTCAATGTGAACAACAGTCCTCTGAAGGATCTGCTCCCAACAGTGGAATCAGTTACCTCCTTGGCACAAGGTTCCCCCAAATCTCATTTTTCTGAAGGTAGAAGTCCTTCTTCCCATCTGGTGGGCTTGCCTAATCCCAGAAGACTCCAAAATACATCTTATGTTTGCAGCACTGATGTTCCCCAAGCTAAGCTCTCTGAACCCAAGGCCTTGGTGACCACGACATCTGGCAATAAAAAGGTATGGTGGCAGGACAGAAGCTCATCAATAAGGCATGTAGATTGCAAAGGTTGTGCTTCAGAAACCATTGATTTTGATTCTGATTTCTTCCTCAGCTTGTGCTTATTGTACTTGGTCAGCCTTTCAACTCTGTTAAGAGTTACAGCTCTCAAAACCTCAGCAATTTTACCTCCTAGACTTCTTAGAATTGTGAAGATTGCAGGGTCAAGTTTGCTAACTGAAAAAGCTTGTAGACATTTCATCCACACATATTGCATACGTGATGGTGTCCTTTTTAATCTAATTGCTGGGTAATTCCCCACTTCCAAATCTCTGGACTGCTAGACCCAAAGAATTTGACTCTTTTTAATATTTTAAACTGAGATAGTACGATTGCAGAATCTTTTTTCCATATTACAGTAGTTACACAAAAATCCTTTTAAGTAGCTCTGTATGGTGCTTATTAGCATTATCTTCCTATTACCATATAATAAAGACGATGCACTAGTTCATTATATGGATTGTGACAATGTGTAGCATTTCTTTATCAATGTCTCCAAGTATTTTTCTGCTAATCTAATCACTAGCGCTGTAAAAGATAATTTAGCTTTAATCATTTCCATTTTGCGAAATTGAATACCCAACACCCTCTTATTTGAATAACAGAATAACAGAGTTGGAATGGATCTTGGAGGCCTGCTCAAGCAGAACACTCTACACCATTTCAGACAAATGGTTGTCCAATTTCTTCTTAAAACCCCCCAGTGATGGAACACTCACAATTTTTAAAGGCAAGACATTCCACTGATTAATTGTTCTATCAGAAAATTTCTCTTTATTTTTAGGATACTTCTCTCCTTGATTAGTTTCCATCCAAGAACATGGATGGAACATCCAGAATAAGCTTCTTGTTTTGCCTTCAAGTGTGGATAATAAGTTGACCCCTCTTCTTTGTGGCAGCCCCTCACATATTGGAATACTGCTATCATATCACCCCTAGTCCTTCTTTTCAGACATAACCAATTCCTGTATCATTCTTCATATGCTTAGCTTCCAGTCCCCAAATCATCTTCGTTGCTCTTCTCTGCACTCTTTACAGAGTCTCTCTATATTTTAATATTATGGTGACCGAAACTGGATGCAATATTCCAGGTGTGGCTTTACCAAATTATACATTATGTTCTCTGCCTTGAGTTGTTCGATTCCCATAGTTGCCTTATGCTTCAGAAATCACGAGGAAGCCCTACTATTTTTGAAGCACCTTCTGAGCAGATCAAAATGCATATTGAGTAGTAGTTAGTTCTCTTAAACAAGAATGTATCTCTGTATAAAATCTAGTGTAGTATATACAGTCATGGTCATGGATTCATGGATTCTGGAAATGCAGAACTTTACATCACAGTCAAAGTCCTTAGATTTTTGAGAGAGTTATATACATTTAAGAAAGATACTTGTTTCACTTTGCACTAAATGCATAGTAAAAGGACAGAGATGTCTACTGTACTCTTTCAAAACTTTAGATTTTTGCCCAGAATCTATGCCAGTCAACTTTAGATCTGTGTGAAAGTTGTTAGGGATTGAAGATTGCTAATGGCAGGGGCAGCTAAATTGCATTCCCCAGCTAGTTGATTTTGTGACTCTTGTAGTCCCTTTTATTTTATCTCAAATAGCTTGCTAAGATTTTCACCACCCCAAAGCAGAATATAAAGAGAAAGTTCAATGTATATCCTAAAATAGGTGTACTATATGTTAAACAAAAAAATACAAGTACCTGCCTGCCACCTTGGGGAGTTGGTAGGAATCCAAGACCTGGCTCTACTAATATATGGCCTTGCCTACAGCATATCATTGATTCACCCATGTATATCTCAGCTTCTCTCTTCTAAATGGGAAATACAGCTCTTGGCCACCAAATGTTTCTCAGTCTTTTTATATCCACCTTGTACATTACAACACAGTCATAGAAGAAAGTTCTGTGTGTAGTCTGTTTGGGAAAAAATATACTCTGATAAACATGTTTAAACAACCACTTAAAACTTTGTTCACTTAAGTTTATGTACTTTTCGATTCTGTGGAATCTGCTTTAATTTAGTCATATGTTTACTGTTTGTTTGGTTTTTTTTGCCTTTTAAAAACTGCTATTCTGCTTTGAGGACCATACTTCTTCGAATAGGATATGTTATCTCCACGTTTTGGATTTTTTTTCCCCCCATAGAAAATCTGTGTAAAAACTTTTAACTAACTTTCTACAGAATAGTAGTTCTGTTCAAAACCTGCAGCTGTTTTATTTCTGCCTTAAGCTTCAGGCAACTATCAGGAACAACAGGACAGATAAACCACTCATCCTCCCCGCTACCACAAAAGGCCAGCAGCCATTGCTGCACTTGAAACCTCACCCTCAAACCAGCATAAGGAAAATGCAGTGGAAGACAGAAGCTTCCGCTGAAAACAATCCTGATCAAGGCACACAGGTATTTCCAACAGAAGAACTGCAGTTGCCGGGGCAGGGGGGAGAGAAAACTGGGTAGATAGTTAAGAATGTACACCAGTGCATAAAAGCTGTATGTATAATGACTAACTTTGGCATGATTCGCCAGGCTGAAAGGATGCCTAGTCTAATCAGTGCAAGCTAAGGCTATAAACACCCCAAAAGGCATGCACGTAAGTTGTACAATTAACCTTCATATTATATTCATCCAAGGAAAGGTGTGTGTACATGTGTGCATATAGGACCATGTGTTTGTTTTTCGTGCACAACCGAGAAGCTTCTAAATCTTGTGGAGCACCACCAGCAATCTTTGTGATAACATAACACAATCCTATACAATGTAATTTCCTCTGGAATCTTGCTGTGGATATATTTGCAGGTCTCCTCTAATCAAGGGACAGCACTTGCTGCACAAGTGAAAGGAAAGCCAAATCCTCAGATGCGTCTCTGGCGGACCAGCCCTGTGAAAAAAATCCCAGTGGCTCCAGAAAAGATAGCACCTCTCCAGAAGACAAATGCAAGTAAGTTAGACGTTACTTGTAGTTTGCCTTATCCCCTGATCAGCTTTCACAAAAATCTTGGCAAGATTTCACAAGTGGTTTGCCATTGTCTGCTTCCTAGGATTGAGTGATGGGCCCAAGACCACTCAACTGACTTTATGCCTAAAGTGGACTAGAACCCACAATCTGCTACATGGCAACAAGAGATAAACTAGTTTATAAATAGTTTTTTTAGCTGCTCAGTCTGGGTCTTCACTAGATTGAAAACTTAAGTGTTATCTACATACCACATATTATTGACCCATCACTAATGTCTGATTCTCTAGCTAATAAACAAACTGGTATCAGTATTAATTCAAATCTTTAGAGCTCACACATTTTCCCCTTTCACTATGAGTTGCCTTTGTTTCTTGCTCCATTCCTTGCTGTGTGACTGCTGAATGGCCATAGGACAGGGACTTAAAGTACTCTTGAAAATCCATATAAACAATGTATCTTGGCCCCTATAACCTACATATCCTTTTACATTTAAAGAATTAGATAGGATGCAGTCACTATGTCTAGAAACATTTTGCTGATTTGCCGTTAAATCTTTTTTTTTTCTTTCTTTCATTCCAGGTCAGGTGAAAACTATGGGAGGCAAGGCCCCTCCAAAACAAGCCATCTCCAAACCTCGTGTCGGTTCTAGTCAGATTCAAACAAGACACATGGCCACATCTTCCCTGGCGAGCCAACTCCCAAAGCCAAAGCCAACCAATCGTACTGCTGCTGTTTCAGGCAGATACACCGTACCTGGGAAATCCAGCCAGTTTAAATCGGCGAATTCAGAAACATCTGGTGGGCAGAGATCTATTAGACCAACTTCTGGGGTTGGGAAGAAAGGTGAGTGAATACACAGGGATAAGCTAAAGAGTTTTGCAATTCTGTTGAAATGTATTGTTGGAAAAACTATACACTGGGATAAGATTGTACTCAGTGCCATTTCATCTATTAAAATGATAGTAGGTATGTGTGACCTCAGATTGCCTTCTTAGGTGAGAAACAACTTCTTAATCTACACTTGGGTGGGGGGTATCAAATTTAAGGCTCAGGGATTGGATCCGGCCTGCGGGGTACTTAGATCTGGCCCTGGAAACAGAGGACTTCCCCGCAGAGCTTCTGCCAGCAAAAATGGGCTCCTGAGCTCCGTTTTCACTGGCAGAGTGTTGCAGGCGGCCATGGTAGCTGAAAACAGAGTTTGGGTGCCTGTTTTCGCTGGCAGAGCACTCAGGTCACCACTGGCACCCCTGACAGGAATGATGTCAGGCTGGCCATGGACCCCCTGAACCCCCCCCCCCCAGGTCAAACACAACCCTGATGTGGCCCTCAATGAAATGGAGTTCGACACACCTGATCTACAAGTAACATGAAACAAGCCCATCTGGGTCTTCTTTAGATGTGCCTAGTACAGGCAGTCCTCAATTTGCAACTATTCATTTAATGACAGAAGTTATGATGGCACTGAAAACAGCGACTTGTGCCTGTTTTTCACCCTTATGACCATTACAGCATCCCATGATCATGTGATCAAAATTTGGAAGCTTGGCGCCTTCCGGCAAGCAAAGGCATTGGGGGAAGCCAGATTCCTTTAACAAACAAACAATTCATGTAATAACTATAGCTGTGGCAAAAGGATAATAAAATGGGACAAAACTCGCTTAACCGTCTTGTTTAGCAATGACAATTTTAGGTTTGGTTAGGGTCGTAAGTCAAGGACTACCTGTAAAACCAAAATACCGTAATAGGAGCAAAGGTGTAATCGTGACATCATTTCCCATTGCCACAATTCTTTATCATCTCAAAACACCATGAGGTGAGGTACATTTGTATCCATGCCAGATAATGGACTAAATAACCTTTATAGGTTATTCACTTTGTGTTTATCTTTAGCAGCACAGACACTAAAATGGGAACAACAGAGAGAAAATTTTCATGATCTATGTACAAGGAAGACTTTTTATGCTCTGGCTACCAGGACAGTCACGTATGTTAAACAGACATACACAAAAAAAGCCTGTTTGCAATTCTAACCTAGAAGGTTCTTGAATTTGGGAGAAGATAATTCACAGCATGCTGCATACCTGCCCTTGTTTTGATTTCTTGTGGACGAAATGGACTTGATCATAAATCTTGAACGTAACCTGTTCATAAGTAGAACTCTGTCTGTATAAGATAAATCCTCCAATGAAACAGGAGTGACTTGTTTCTTGCACGCTTTTACAGTTACATTTCTGTATGTTTTCCTTCCCTAACCTGCATGTTGTCCGATGTGTGGACTTCAGTTCCCAGAATTCTCAGTGATGGACACAGCTGGTGGCACTCAGGATGTCATTCTGAATCTAAATGGGCTGCCAGATTTTTGTTGCCAGCATTACTCAATATATAGAGAGGGAGGCTAAGCCTATTTCAAACGGTGGATTTCCCCATATAAGAATAACAGAGGATTAGAGTTCTGGGCGATTTGGTTTTCTCTGCTCAGTTTCCAGTCAAGAATTGTCTGACCTTTTGGGGAGCATAGGTTTCCTCCATGATGGAATTATAAAATAAATAAATAATGAATTAAACATGTTTACTTCTCTTTTCCCTCTCTCTACCTCCCTCTACAGCTGTATGTCAGAAGCCAGTCCCACTGGGCACTTTTCAGAACAGCAGGCTGAGATTGCCAAAGACTTCTAACAACTGAAAATGAGAGGACGGATCCCTGGGTTTTGAAGCCATGTAAGTATCCTACCCCACCAGTGCCAATGAAAAAACATTGGGTCTGTGAGGAGAAAGTCAACCCACGTATTAGTGGGAGATTATCTGCAGTGCTCCTCTATCAAATGTTCTGGATCCTGAACATAATTAGCAGTTGAAAATCTATCCACATTGTTTTCAAAAATCCCAATCCTCAGATTTAAAAAAGCACATTACTGTTTGCTCTAAACAATGGAATAGATTTTAAGGTGTGTGTAAAAAGTACAACACAGGTAGTCCTTGATTTACAATCGTTCGTTTAGTGACCATTCAAAGTTACAACTTGGCACTGAAAAAAGTGAATTATGACCATTTTTCACACTTGCGACCATTGCAGCATCCCCATAACCACATGACCAAAATTGAGATGCTTGGCAACTGCTCATATTTGTGACGGTTGCAGTGTCCTTGGGGATCAAAACCAATCACCTTTTGTGATCTTCCGACAAGCAAAGTCAATGGGGAAGCCAGAGTCACTTAACAACCATGTTATTAACTTAACAACTTCAGTGATTCACTTAGCAACTGTGGCAAGAAAGCTCGTAAAATGGGGCAAAATTCACTTCACAAATGCCTCAGCAACAGAAATTTTGGGCCCAATTGTGGTCACAAGTCAAGGACGACCTTACACAAATCACGCGCATACTGATTTCAAGCATTTGTAGACCTGTCCTAACTACCTACTCCATTTGTCCTTTAAGATAATACTACCAGCCATTACTATAATCTTGGGAACAAGCCAGAAAGAACTGATACTCTCAGATGATGCCTTCCTTTTGAAGATAAAGCTGCTTTGGTCTGATAGAAACTTCTGGAACCACTTCTTTCAAGAGAACTTTCCAGGTTTGCACTGTGTATCTCCTCGAATGTTATCCTACTCTAGGTTTGTGGTTTGAGGATCCTGGAGTAAGGAAGCACTACCAGTCTTTGTCCTATCATTACATTCCTTAGATTTATAAATGAAACTTGTGTGGATTAGAAGTCTGAGTTGCAGCATATGAAGTTTTTTTGAGCTATTGCTGAAGAGACTCTCCTGACATTTTGATGGTTGGTTTAGCTTAAAATTTTATTAGACAACAAATAGCCTTACTGGACCCTGGGGGAATATTTAGTCTCTTATAAGGTATGCCAACCACTATACAGCATTCAGTTGTAAAGAAGCATTATGTATTAATACTGAATAATATATGCACTGTTGATCATTTTGATATTACTTTAAAAGTAAACACTAACGTACACTTTCAGTTGTTACATGTGAAGGACTTTTTTCTTTTGGTTAAACTTATTCAAAAGTAAGAAAGCTTTTGATTCTTATTATGTGAAAGACTATACAACTCTAATTTCAAACACTTTTATCTTTTCATTCTTATTCCATACCTCCTCTTTATATTGTTAAACTGAGGATGGTCAGTGGTAATGCTGTTAACCAACAGATTTCCTGTGCTATTCATAGTTGCATAAGAGACAGAAATCTAAACAGAGGTTAAAAAAAATTTACTCTATTATGGAGTTGCTAAAGATTTATCCCAAAACACAAACCACACTCATAAAATAGCATTTTTATACTATTCTTGATTATTCTTACGGAATTTGTGGCTTAGAGGATGGAAAAGCAGTACACAGTACCGAAAATACCTGTGCCAGTTTCATACTATTTAGACTTATATAAAGACGAAACAATACTTCTAAGCTGGTGCAGTGGAATTTGTAGAATCTCAGTTTTGAACAGATCTACCTGCCTGCCTTCAACATCCATCTATTTACCAGTAATTAAATTTGCAACAATCTAACCCAGAGAAAAATGCCTTTATCAACAAAAATCTTCAGCTACTTCCTATTCTAATTAAATGGTGTTTTCCTGTTGTATAATAAAACTTTAAGTGAAGGAAGTTTAGACTATTTAAGCAATCTCTGCAGAAGTGGTTTAATAATGTGTTAAGCACCACAATACTCTTGATTTCAAGACAATATAGCAACAGGACTCTATTCAAAGACTGGAGTGATTGCTGGATATATGGAAATTCTTCCAGCAAGCAGATCCTAAGGGATGGAAAATGAATTCTTTGCAACTTAAGGAGCTGCAACAGTGAAGTTAATCCTTATGCCTTGCACAAGATTGAGGGAGCAAATGCTGTGACAAAATGCAGTATCAATTCTGCCATTATATTCATGTATAATGTATGTTGTGTTGATATTTTCTATTTTCTGAAAAAATATATGCCTTTCTAATAAAAAACATACCTGCATAATGACTTGTAGCAAAACCAACTCCTCGAGTAAGTCTATTATTACCTCTTGATGATCAGTGCTCATTCAGGGATAAGAGAACCAATACTGCAATTCCTTATCAGTAACAGAAGCTTTTGTCCCATTTTGATACTGTTAATGTAATATCTCCAGATAGATAGACCGTGTACATTTGTTCAGCACAGCAGGCAAAAAACTGAATGAATTACAAAACCTATAGTGAACCATCATGTTTCTGCAAAGATTAAGGCTTTTTCATAATCAATAAATCATTATCAGAAGAACTGAGGGTCATTTCTCTATATATTTGGAAGAAATCTAGATTCTCCTTCACAATGCCTCTGCCCAGGAAGGAAACTTAATTACTTCCCAGCAAGGAAACTTAATTACTTCAACTCTTTCCACTAAATTCAGGTTCTTGCTCTTCCCTTTCCCTACTTAATTTTTTTGTAAAGATAGACAAAGCACTGAAATGGAGGCACCTATATGGAACTATGGTTTTATTATTTAGGAAAAGGGGTGAACTCTATTATATTTACATGAAGAACCCTCCCTATACACTTGAGATATCTAAACCAAAGGAAAAGCCTGTAACCCATCAAGAATTAAGAAAATCCGTTTGTTCCTTTCCCCCAAATTAAATCATCCTGTGCTTTCCCTTCTCACCAACTGGGCTTCTTAAGGAAAAGTAAGGTTTGTTTCCTTGGCAATATTCTACCAACTTCAACAGCTGCACGTCAAGCAGAAAGACTACCATTTCCAATTCAGTAGATGAGGCTGTGACACGAAAGCATTTATTTCTTCAATTTCTGCATGCATCACAGCTACTCAAGACTATGGAAACAACTGTACATGGCTTTAGCTGAGTTCTGCCGGAAATGACTACTAGCTAGTGAAGAAGAAAAGAATGGATTGGGAATTCGTACTAGAAGACAAGAACCTTCAACCTACAATGGCATATGTTTAGATCTGGACAATGGCGGTGGCGATTTATTGCCTAGGAAATGAAAGGTGTGCTCAGTTGTAAATATATGCATATACATCTTTAAAAAATAATAAATTAAAAAGCAGACATGTCAAATACATCCTTTCCACAGTTAAAACAGCTAATTAGCTCTTTATAGACAGCAGAGGGACACTAAAAAATTAATTGGCTGCAGTGATGAAACAGAAGCTGAACTCTTCACATCAAGCTCCCCATACAAGACAGTTTCTCAGTCTTGAATACAGTTCAGGTTTAACACTTCCTTGGTCATGAATGGAGTGGCACACCTTTCCCCTCCGATTCTGTCCCACCTGGCACAGGAATAGGTGGATCAACTCTTTTTCCCTGGAAGTCACTGCTGCTGTAGAGAGCTTAGTTTGAATCCTTTACTACCACTGCTTTCAAGTTTGTTTCAATAAATGGATTTGCCATATAAGAAAGATTTTGCATAGGAAGTTATTGTAGGCTAGTTTGTGCATTTGACTTACAGTCTAAAAACTCAGCATTTAGAGGTACTTGGGACTGGGATGATAGAGCAGGTAACCAGTGCTTTTGTCTGGTAGAAATCTAACACTTTGAATGGTTTCAGAGAAGCCAAAATGTAAGTAAGTGAAGATGTTTCCAATAAGGAAAAATTCCCAAGGCTTCATTTGTTTGATAGCTGCCTTAATGGAGCCCTGACATAAACTATAATGCAATGTTGCTTGGAGAAGAATATAATTTCCATGTTTTTATGAAGGAATGGGGCTTTATGGAAGACACCGTAGAGTAGATCTTTGATCTTTCCTTCCAACCTTCGTTCAGCATACCCAAACAAAAGAAAGGTATTCAGGAATAAACTAGACACTACCTTAACAGGTGGAAATTTGAAAGGGAGCCTTTTTTGTTTGCCTCTCTTTGTCCAGGAGTAAGACACATGTAGTCCTCCAAATACAGCTAATAATTCCCAGCATTTATCATCTGGGTCAGGGATACCTAGAACCGTAATTTAGTTACATCTGAGAGGCCTCCTGTCCTAGTGGTTTTTTCTTTTATCTGCTTTTGCATTTCAAGTTGGCCTTCCCCAGCCAATGCCTTTCAGATGTATTGGGCTACGTTCAACAAACCCTAATTTGCATGACTAATGGATCATACTGGTTCTGGATTTGTAGTTTAGACACATCAACAGCACAGGGCTGAAGAAAGCTAATATACATACAGGATAGCCAAAAGTGTGTCCCATTGCCTTATTTGGAAGCATCACTTACCATTTTGAGTTCACCTATGACTCTTGAGGAAAAACGCTTCCAGGGCAACATGGGAACTCCTCCGGGTTTTAAATACTCCTTTTGCTGCAATGACTGCAACAAGCCATATATTAGGAAGCCAAAGTGGTTCCTGCCTAGCTGAATTTTATTTCCATATGTATCTCCAGTTCGCTTCAGTATGAGCAGCAGGAATTAACCAAACAGGTGTTGAACACAACAGCAATACAAGCTCCAGGTGGAGCTTGGGCAAATGGCTCTTCTTTTGTACAGACTTTTTTTGGGTGGGCGGGTGGGGTGGGGTTGTGTCTCCTTTCACTTATCTAGCTAAAGTCAAATGGTTCAGAAGGAACACTCAATGGAAATAACAAAGTAGTAGATCATACGCTGAAGAGGCTGGTCTTCATCCCTACTGGAATGGGACAACTCACCACAGTCAACTCGCCATGGCCAACTCGCTGCAGGACAACAATTCAACAATTCAATTTAATTATTTAAAATAATTTTAAAAATTGTTTTAATTTTTGTCATTGTCATTTCATTTTGTTCCTCCTTTGGCATTCTTTCTTTCATGATTCTATTCTACCATTTCTTTGATATTAGTGTAATTCTTGTCCCGCAATGGGTTGTCCCTTGGCGAGTTGGCCATGGCGAATTATCCCGTGGCGAGTTGGCCATGGTGGTGAGTTGGTTGTGATGAGTTGGCTGTGATGAGTTGCCGTAGATCTACTTAGTGTTGTAGATGCCACTGCCATGCCAATTTGACCTTATACAGATTTCAGGGAATCACATTCTATGTGTCAAAACATTCCAAGAAAGGTTTTGGAATTGGCAAGTACAGGGGCCACAAAAGGCTAAACAGTAATGGACAATATTACTGGAGGTGTTGAAAAGAAAAGCCTCATTTCAGAACTCCTTTCTTTGAAAAGCCAGGCCATCACAACAGTCAAGTCCCAATTAACCCCTTATTGTGCAAACCTTGGCTAAGTCAATAAAGCGCATCAGATTCTGCACCCAGCTAACAAGATTTAACATTGCTTTAAAGCAGGGGTGGGCAATTATGGCTCCTTCATGACTCGTGGACTTCAACTCCCAGAATTCCTGAGCCAGCCATGC
>JAEANM010000813.1:0-31944 GCA_017656035.1 Myanophis thanlyinensis
GCTTCAACATAAGAAAAATTCAGGATACAAAGGCCACCCTGGAACGGATTAATTTCTTATCTCGAGGTACCACTGTATATATATTTGTGGAGGTACTTGGTTACCCAAATATGGGAGGGAACAATCCAGTTTCCTTTTTGCCATTCAGCTCATCTCCAGAGACTATCCAAGCAGAAATTTGTTTAGCGACAACCGTGTGCTGTATATACATATTAGCCAATTATTTATTCTGCTGGTATTTTAAAAATTCAGGGAGGCCAATATAGATCTATTTCAGGCTCATTTGCTCTCTTCAGTTGGTCATACCAACTGAATATATATGGTTGTTTGTTTGTTTTTTTGTGGAGATACTTGGTTACCCAATTGTGGGAGGGAACAATGTAGCTCCCTTTTGCCTTTCAGCTCATCTCAAGAGACTATCCAGGCAGAATATTAGTTTCATGACAATTTGGCATTATTATATTTCAGATCTATAAATGTATAAAATAATTGAAATAGACAATACTTTTTTCAGGGTGAAAGAGGAGAATGTGGAACACCAGGATTAAAAGGAGACAGAGTAAGTTAAAATTATTATTTGATTATTTTTTCTGTTTAAAATTTTTATTACAAGAAGATATAAAAGTAAGGATTTTTTTGTAGTGAAAAAGGCAATATTAAAAATTCTTAAAGAATCCTGGTTGATGTGAAGTTTTATATCTGTACTTTATATTGGTTTGTAAAATGCATAATTGATAATATAAATTTTCATTAAAAAATCAAACCAAAAGCCAGAGTGAATCAAATTGATTGTATAAAATAGCATAATAAATCAGTAAGGTTGACTAAAATAACTTCAAGTTCACAGTTACAGCATTCAAGATGAATAAGATACAGTATTTCTAGAAACAGTGACATGTCTTCTTCAAGGTTGAATTATTCAATACGGAATTCAGTATTATTAAAGACAGAATCACTGGAAAAGGAATAGTTGGTGGTCACACTTCATCCAACATACACAGATTGTGCATTTTCTCATCAAATCAATTTTTATTATGATTATAGATCAGCATAAGGAAGATGGGCTACATTAATTAAAGAACATAAAAAGTACAGTGTCTAAATCTGACTTAATTTGTACAACATTTATATATTGATTAAAAATGTGCAAAGCCCAACCTATTAAACCAAAGGAAACACATCTTTTCATTTTATAAAAAATCAGCCATTTTAAACTAAAAAGTTGTGATTCAGCTGGATGGATGGATGGGGAGAGAGAGACGCAGGTAGGCAGGCAGGCAGGCAGGCAGAGAAACAGACAGACAGACAGACAGACAGAGGCAGTTATATTTCCTCCTGCTTTCTGGCAATTACAGCATTGTGTTTATGGCATGTGTCCTCTAAAAAGAAAATAATAGGGCACCTACTTGTTTTAGTTTTATTTCTTTACTGGGGCTTTTATGCTTCTCCAGTCTTAATGACTTTTTTCAAATTCCTCCTTTTCCTCCCAGATGATATGCACTGATGTGTCATAGCAAGGCAATCTGACTATGAAATAACTAAGCAGGCTTCGATGAGAGACCTCCAAGGAATTTCAGAGCTATAAACTAGAACAGGAAGTTTTTAAAAAATTGAAAACCAAACAACAAAACATTGGCTGTTTTCACCTAATTGCTAAAAGGAGAGTTTGATGTGAATGACACTTTATTTTTAAAGCTTTGGTGTATGGCAGTTCATCATATTCAAAATGTACAAAACACGATATCATTAATAGAAAAGACTATACATAGCTCAGATTTTGAACTGTATTAGAACTGAGTGCTTGGTGTAGTCTGAGTTTAGTGCTCTGAGTATCTTGTATGGTATTGAAATGTCTGAAACCAAATTCAGAAAGCACAAAGAATTCCAGAGTACTACACTATATTAATTAACATGTACTCCCAGAACAATAATTGTGTACCTTGTTAAAAAAAAACCAGACAGTTTGCAGCTTCTCAGAAAATAACTGTTATTCTATTCTATTTGTTTTTAAATCTGTGTACAAAAGGTTATTGTTAAAAATATTTAATTTGGTAAACAGGAATCCATATGATCCATAATGTTTTTAACATGTTATTATCACATTGTCCATTAACACGGAGAGCATCTAAATAGCAGAGGATAAAGTGAAATATGTATGTGTCTCCATGTGTGTCCCCTTAAAGAGAAAATCCACATTACAGAGCAGCTGGTAGGAGAAGCAAAACCATATGTTCAGATTGTAGATATGTAAGAAAAAGCTTTGTCTGGGCATTCAGATTTTTGTTCAAGGCAAAGAATAAAATGGCATGGAACATCTGTAAAGGATTAGAAAGCCATAATGGATTAGGCATTCAAAGAAATGTCTGAGTCATGCAGAGTTCTCATCACCCACAAGATTCCCACTTGCAAGAAAAAGATAAAAAGGGTTTGCCAAAAAAGTTTTTTTTCCACACAAGAGAAAGACAGAAATTATACCGGGGGAAATAACCAGACATGTAGCAGGAACATTGAGGAAAATATTAAGGGAACAGTTCCAATCTTCAAGGACGCATTTACAGTCTGAGCAGATCATCATTACAGTATAATGGTTGTACTGTTATATGCCCTTTCTTTGTATTTAGATAATGCATTACTGATGTTTCCCTTTATCCCTAAGTTTGGGCTTCCCCAAAGAACACTTGGAATCCCAGCTTTCATAATAGCTTAATAGATGACTGCTGCATGGCTGAATAAGAGAATCTGAAATGGACTATTTGTACAGATTTTAGAGATCAAGTTGTGTGTGGTTAAATTAAAGGAGCCACTTATGCTTGTCAGATTAAAAAAAAAAAACAAACTCATTTCCAGAACCCAAGCAAAACATCCTAATGAATTTCACACTCTATTCTCTCTTTTTCCCATATAAAATACTTTTTCCACAAATTTAATTCACTTTTTATTTGAATTCTTGCAATTAAATCATGTACAGTATGTAAAAAAAAATTGTTGGTGTTGAAAGGATATTACAGATGGCAAGCTAGAATTAAAGCCAGTGGGTTTTTTGTTTTGTTTTTTTTTTAAAATCACAAATCTGAAATCTAGCCAGGCAGAAATATCACATAGATTCTACAGCTTGAAATATTTCATTGGTTTTATACAAGTGTTTTAAATTTCAGAAAACTAATGTATTGTTAGACATTGTGTGATTTTGTGATTGTGCAAAACCACATAATGGTGCCAAAAGAAGTTAATGTTTAACATAATAGCTAGTTGACTATCTACAGCAATTTGGACTGGAATTTCTGTTGCTTAATAATGTAGTTGTAAAGTTTAATGTCAAATGTCTGCATTGCTTAACAACAGCAATTCCTGTTGCTGTCATAAACCCAGGACCATGTGGCTCATTAAGAGAGAGTCTCACCTAACTGCAACATGAGAAAAGGTGGGAATCTCAGGCCAGTAGGCTAGCTGATGAGAGCTGCAAATGACAGTTATGGGATAATAGATGGGAGTCAGAAGCAGGTTTTATAGACATGAGCAGGTGCTACAGAGCATGAGCAACATGGGGTGTCATTGGCAGGGAGGGAGGTGCTGTGGGTGAGCAGGTGTTATTGCAGATACTATGGAGTTCAGGTGGATTCACACATGTTGTGAGTGAGGTGATGGATGCATGCCATGGATAGATACTATGGAACAGGGCCTGGTGAATGGGTGCCACAGACACATAGGTGAAAAAGTAGAAGGAAACTTGTGAGCATGGTGGCGCAGTGGTTAGAATGCAGTAGTGCAGGACTAATTCACTGCTCACTCCAGATCAATTCTGAGAGGTTCAAGACTGACTCTGCCTTCCATCCTTCTGAGATTGGAAAAATGAGGATCCAGATTGTTGGGGGAAATATGCTGATTCTGTAGGTAAAAAACATCTCTAGATGCTGAAAGTTGTTCTACTTTTGGCATGTTCTCCAGCTGCTACCCTAGCTTACTAAATGTGTCGCATTTGCAGTCAAAAAGTCACGATGGCAAGTACAATCATGCAAATGATGCCATGTTCTGTTTTCATGCATCTTATATGTAACAACAGTAAAAAAATAAGTAAGGCATCAATCATAGGATCATAGCTTCTATCCTAACTTAGAGAGGGCTGTAAAGCACTGTGAAGTAGTATATAAATCTAACAGCTATTGCTATCTTTAATGTTGTTTTTCTCATTGACTTTGCTTGTTGAAAACCAACAGGAAGGCCATAAATGGCAATCATGTGACTTCAGGTCATTAATCTTTTTTTTTTAAACTGGTTGCCAAGGGCCTAAATTGTGATCCTGTAAACATGGGAGGCTGTTACAGCTACAACTTTGTAAACCAGTCATCTGTCCCTACTCATTCAGCCTTGTCATAATTTTCAACAGTTGCTAAGAATGAGTGACGATCAGTGAGGACTACTGGTAATCCTTAGTTTACCCTCTTGTGACTGATGGTTGGAATTGTTATTTACACTTTTCAAGAAAATCTGGAAATTTGAATGTTATAAAGATATAGGAAATTACTGAAAACAATATTACTTTCTAAGGAACCCAAATGATATGAATGGTATGTTGTTGGGTAGAGTGGATCCAGGGGTTGTAGATCAAAAAAGTTAGGATAGAAGCTATGGTCCTTTGATTGATAGCCTACTTATTTTATATTGGTGTTGCAAGTAAGATGCATGTAAAAAAGAATATGGCATCATTTGCATGATTGCACTTGCCATCATGACTTTTTGACTATAAATGTCACTCATTTAGTAAACTAGGGTAGCAGCTGGAGATCATGCCAAAAATAGAATCACTTTCAGCATCTAGAGATGTTGTTCACCCACAACTATTAGGAAGTCCAGTTAAAAACAGAAGGAAGAAACTAATTTATCTGTTTTTGTCCCTTGCAATCAGAGGTGAAATTCAGCAAGTTCTAGCAGGCTTGCTAGAACTGGTAGTAAGTTTTCAAATCAAATCAAATCAAATTTTGTTCATCATATACACAGTCATACATAGTATGAAATGCAGTGAAATGTGTATGCGACTGCTCGTGATCATAGGTAGTAGAGCAAGAGAATAGTATAGACAAGGAGGGAGAATAAATTAGGGAGTGATTGAAGAAGGTAGATTATGGGAATACTGTTTAGTCCTGGATTGTTATGGTTTGTGGTTTAGGGTTTGTATTGCCTGTGGGAAGTAGCTTCTCCTTAGTCTCTCTGTGTTGGCTTTCAGGAAGCAGAGCTGCTTTCCTGATTGCATCATGGTGAATAGTCGATTGTTGGGGTGGCTGGGGTCCTTCATATTCTCCTGGCTGTAGTTTGGCATCATCTATTGTAGATGGAGTGCAGTTCAGGGAGCTTGGTGTGGATGATGCTCTCTGCTATGCGCACCACCCTCTGTAAAGCTTGCCTGTCCTGCATGGTGCTATTTCTGAACCATGTAATGATGTTTTCTAAGCAGTTTGGAGAACCGATTGTTAGAAGAAATCTTCTTTTATTTTTTTCCACTTTACAGGGTTAATCTTGTAAGGAAGGCAGGAAAAAACCATTCTGGTGTTGTTTCTAGCCTAATCTTTATTGCCCTGCTTACAGAAACTGCCCACCCAGTCACATGACCCACCCAGTCACATGACCCATCCAGCCACGCCCACCAAGCCACACCCACAGAACCGGTAATAAAAAAAATTGAATTCCACAACTGCTTGCAAGCCATTATTTGAGCATGGTATTCATGCCAATTAACTAATTTATTCTTTGAGTATAGTATCCATATTGCTCCATATTGCTAAATATCAGTACAATAAGTGGTGTAATATATCACAAACACTATAGAAATATTCAATATTCGTGTAGCATGACTTTGTAGGCTACAGCTGAAAACTGATAATATAAAAAAGAACAACACTGACAAAAAGGCAAGATTGGAAAATTCTCCTCTAATGAACAAATAATGAACTCTAGCAGAGAGAATGATTTAAGAAGCATCATTTAAGCCAGAACTCTATTAACATTAACATTTGTATTATTTTATTTGAACAGGGTCTAGATGGCCCTTTTGGCCCCAAAGGACCTAGAGGCCCTCAGGTAAGTTTCCTAAATTCTACCAACCATTTCATTATCATTTATATTAAAAATAAGTTTTTGTCCCAATTCTCAGGGCTAAACTACACATCCTACCTATATTCTGTTTTCTTTAAGTGAAAGGTAGTTCACAAGTAATTTGGGTCTTGAGCAAAATATATTAGAAGTAAGATTTATCTCTTCCTTTTATTAACTGAGAGGTTAATAAAGATGTTCTCATTAAACTATTGGGACTGCTGTTGTTTCATCACTTATTTCATGACAATTCCATCTCATATAACAGGGGTTCACAACCCTTGGGCTTTGGGCCGGTACTGATCCCTGGCCTGTGTAGGATCTAGGCTGCATCCAGAACTATCTCCCACTCTCCTTCCAATCCATGGAAAATTTGTCTTTCACAAAACCAGTCCCTGGTGTCATAAAGATTGGGGACCACTATCATATAAGATTTGGGAATTGAAGGAGTCATCCTTTCCTCCTTATAGGCTTTTATGGACAATAGAATACCTTACATACTATAAAATACCTCACTCACATTTCTAATTAAGAAAAAAGCAGGTGAGAACATCTAGGATTTGTCAATCATTCCAGATGCTTACATTTTAAAAAGAATTTTGAAAATGTTTTCATTTATTGGCTTTTAACAATTCTATTCTGCTTTTATTATATAAAACTGCATTTGCTTTTTTAAGTTTACATTTTCTTATTTTGTCTTACATTAATTGGATATGTCTTTTTTTTTTTAAAAAGCTGATTTTTGTTAATAATTTCATGATAGATCATTGATAGTTTCATGAAGTTGTCACTGATATTTTTATATATAGTAAATTAAATTTTGCTGATATCAATTCTTCCTCCTAAAAACTGGCTTGATTCCAACACCCAATATATAAGAAAGGAGTCAGATGAGATCCTGCTCATTACTGTCCATTTGCTTTCTACAATTAGAAAACATAATGCTAGCTTTCTTAGGCACAAATTACAATACTGGAAGTATTCTAAGAACACTATATATATCCAGTACATCAGTTAGCAATAGATATTTTACAATAAAATCAGTCCTAATATTGCTTTGTTTGTTTGTTTATTTAATGTGTATGGCTACCTATCTCAAACAAGGGACTTTGGGTGGCAAACAATCAAAAAATTTATTAAAAATCTAGTAGTAACCACAATAGTAAAACTTAAATATACACAGCAATCAAGAACAATATTACAATTCATAGCCATAGCCAAGAAATGGATCCCTTTACACACATAGAATTCCAAACCTGACAGGAACATGCCATTCACTGCACCAGCTGAAGGTTCTAAATGTTCTTCAAGGACAACCGCATGAATTGCAATCATCCAGATGGTAGAACATGTGAGCATGAGTAATAAGGAACAAAGCTTCCTGATCCAGGAATGGGCACCACCCAAAGGTATGCAAAGATTACCATGGATAATTCCCATTCTTCCAGCATTACATATTAAATTACATATTACATATTACAGCATTACATATTCTATTAACTATTAGATCTTTGGCAGAGAAATATTATAAATGTGCAAGTGGTGCTCTTAATGTAATGTAATAGAGAACACATCAAACTGCCACAAACCTGAAAAGTTCCGGTTTCTCATGTCAGTTTAAATATTAAAATGCAGCAAACCTTTTGGAGAATGAATGTGAAGCAATCCTTTTTTTCATAATCCTTTCTTTTATTGAACATTAAAATACTAACTCCAAAAAAAGAGAGAGAAAAATACAAAAACAAAACAAAATGAAACAAAACTACACAAAAATGTGCATTAAAAAAAACAAAGTAAAAAAAAACAGACATAAAGATCAATTAGTTTTCCCCACCCCAGTTGAATACTGCTAAATATATTTCAGAGATAACAAACTCCTCCCTTGTAAAACAGGCACAGAATTTATAAATTTGGACTGTTTACCCAACCCACTTCACCTGATGTTTAACAGGTAAAAATGTGAAGCAATCCTAATACTTTTACAAAAGACATTTAAAAATTACGTATTTGAAATATGGAAATAACTTGCCTTTATGCCCTGGAGCAGGGGGTCAAACTCGCAGCATCACATTGTCATGTGACATATTGCGATTTCCCCCCTCGAGCTTTATATAATTTTAAATTTGTTATAAAAATGAAACTTTTTAAAAATTCATGTTTGACTTGAGTTTCATGGAGGTATCTGGCTAATGTTCCCAGATACATGAACGCTGGGTGCATTCCAGTGTCATAGCATAAGACTTTTTTTGTTCTAGAAACTCAAATAACTGAGAGCACTGTAATGCTGCCTTCTTAAATATGCACAGATTTTTGTCCCCGTTTTTATTTTTAATAGCTATCAATCTCTGACTTGTCATTTATTCATATTCAGTATTCTGTTCTACAGTCCTTATCTTGAAGTAATACTGTGAGAACATTTTTGTCTTCTCAGTGGAATTGCTAGCTTTTCTCCCTGCCAATTCTTTAGCCTTTAGTACAAAAAATATCTAACATTTCTCCATATTTATTCTTCTGTGTTTAAGATAGATTCCCATGGGTAGAGAATTATATTGCTACTGAAATTCTCTAATTGATTTGGATTTTATTTTTCGGATGTTTTAGACTTCAAAACTCTCCAGTTCAATCAACCATACCAATGGAATAAGACTGGAGAAGCTTATGACTCTAAGGCACTTTTTCTAGGTTGTCATCCTAGCATGGCCTCTAGGCTCATGGCTTTGTTGCTTTGAAATGCCAAACAGGATGGCTTGTGGAATATGAATATAAAAGGCAATTTTAAGGTATGTGGACTACAATTCCCAGAATTCTCCAGGAAAAACATTTTGACATCCACACATCTTAAAGCTGCCAAGTTTAAAAACACCACTAATAATGCTAGAAAAATAGTGAAATGAGTCATTAGTTGTGTTAATAGGGTGGGCGTTCTATGTTACCAATTTCCATATGTGAGTAATAACTTTTGATCGACTGCTGCTCAGATTGTTTTGAAGAAACTCCTGCGGTTAAAGCAACATATTTGTAAGAGTTTGTTCATAAAGAATAATTATATGTAGGCCTGTGTATATTGCTTCTATTTCTTATCACTGCAATGCAGCAGGTGAGTAATTGCTTTCCAGATCTAATTATTTTTTTCCATCATTATTGTTGGAGGAAAAGTCCCTTATGACCATTTCCTTGGCTTTTCAGAGGCCAACTATAACATTTATTTTTCTGTAAATTGGTTTTGATCAGTGTTTCTCAAATTTGGCAGCCTTAAGAAATGGATTTCATGCATCCTACTGAACAATTCTGGGAGTTAAAATTCATACACCATAAAATTATTTCAAATCAAATCAAATCAAATGTTATTCATCACATACACAGCCATACATGGTAGAAAATGCAGTGAAATGCATATGTGACACTCACAACCTTAGATAGTAGAGCAAAAGAATAGTCTAGACAGGGTAGAAGAATAAGTTAGGAGTGAGGTAGATTATGGGAATACTGTTTAGTCCTTGTTTAGGGTCCATATTGCCTCTGGGAAGAAGCTTCTTCTTAATCTCTGTGTTCTCTTTCAGGGAGCAGAGGTGCTTTCCTGACTACATCATGGTGAACAGTCCATTGTTGGGATGGCTAGGGTCCTTCATTATTTTCCTGGCTGTAGTTTGGCATTGTCTGTTGTAGATGGAGTGCAGTTCATGGAGCTTGGTGTGGATGATGCGCTGTGCTATGCGTAACACCCTCTGTAAAGTTCTCCTGTCCTGCATGATGCTGTTTCCAAACCAAGTGTTGATGTTTCCCATCAGAATGCTTTCTACTGTGCAGGAGTAGAAGATCCTGAGCACTTTGGGGATCAGTCTGAAGTCTCTCAGTCGTCTGAGATGGTATAGACATTGCCAGGCCTTCCTTACCATGATGTCGATGTGTTGGGTCCATGTCAGATTCTGTGAGATGTGGACACCTAGGTATCTGAAGCAGTCCATCTATCCACTGGGCTCTTGTTGATGATGGGTATCTGGTATGTCCTTTTCTGCTTTGTGCTAAAGTCCACTATCAGCTCCTTTGTCTTGCTGACATTAAGAAGGAGATTATTTTTCTGACACCAGTTCTCCAGATTTCTGATCTCGTCTAGATAAGTCATCTCATTTTCAGAGATCAGGCCCATCACAACGGTGTCATCAGCAAACTTGATGGTGGTGGAGTCTGTAGTGGCTGTGCAGTCATATGTGTATAGGGAGTATAGAAGGAGGCTCAGAACACAGCCTGGGGAGGGGCTCCAGTGTTGAAGAAGAATAAGGTTGAGACGTGCTGGGCCATCCTTACTGCCTATGGTCTCCCAGTTAGAAAGTTGGAGACTCACTGACATAGGGTTGGGCTGAGGCCCAGGTGCTTCAGCTTGCCGGTGAGTATGGAGGGGATTATGGTGTTGAATGCTGAACTGTAGTCCCCAAAGAGCATTTTAACATAGTTCCCTTTTCTTGTGTCTAGATGAGTGAGTGATGTGTGTAGGAGGTGGGAGATGGTGTCGTCGGTTGAGCAGTTATGGAGATAGGCGAACTGTAGGGGGTCCAGTGTGTCCGGTAGTGAAGAAGTAATGAGGTCTCTGACTAGTTGCTTGAAGCATTTCATCACTACGGAGGTTAGGGCTATGGGGCGATAGTTGTTGATGGAAATAGGATTTGAAAAACACTACCTTATAACTTTAGTGTCTCTAGAGTTAAAGAAGAAATTAAATTTATTTTTGTAGTGAGGTCTTTAAATTTTAATAATTTTAGTATTTTTCCATTTTAAAATGACTTTATATTTTTATATTTTGTTTCTTAATATTAAACATACTTGGGGACAGCTTTTAATATTTATGCACACATATAAAAGTTTGAGCATTCTCACTGAAAAAGAAAAGTCAACTTCTCAAAATACAGTTAAAAAATAAAGATGGCTTTACATTGAGAAAAATAAATATTGTTTTAAAGCATTTTCTATACATGTCTGCAACAGTCACTTCCTTTTTTTCATTCTTTCATAAACTGGATCTTTATGCTTAATGAAAGTCCACCAGAATGTGATTGGAAGGTGTAACTTAATGAGAACTAAATATGAAAGGGAAAACAAATGCTGAAAATGTATCATTACTTCATAGAAATAATTCCTGTGCAATATTTGGCATTAAGTACTATTTTTATCACAAATGTTTCCTCAATATTATATATTTCTTTATATGACTGTAACCACCTCAAAAATAATAGAATTTAAACATTTGTTTCAAAGAGCTTAATATGCGGTTATACAGTATATCATGCTTCTACTGTATATGTTTGTGATTAATCTTTGTTTGCTGCCCAAAGACAGTTATATAAAGGGATAGTTAATATAAATCATACAATTAAATAAATTTTAGAAATTTATATATATATGTCCATTGGTAGAAAATTTAATCCTCCCCCTCATTTTTTTCCCACTAAAGGGTATTGGTGGCCCACCTGGTGATCCTGGCTCAAAAGGCATTCAAGGAAACAAGGTAAGAGACATATAATACATCATTTTGTAAATACATATTAGTCAACTAGTCATCTCAGGTTCATAATTTTCTATTTCTTTTTCAAAATGATTACTTAATATTCTGTGACCAATGGAATGACCTGATTTTATACACTTTTTTCTCCTTCTCCCTCCCTGATAAGCATTAGGTTGCTCCCTATACTGCATGTAAAACTTGAAGAAATAGCAAAATTGGGCAAGATGTTTTTTTAAAAAAAAAAAAAACAAACCAGAAATTTTGAAGTTGTTTGCATCTTATATTTTTTACACTTTTGCAGAAACCAATAGCTAGATGGGGAGACAAAATATAATTGCCCAGACAAATGCATACAAATAATATCCAAGGTTTCGAGATACATCCAGATCCCAGGTAGGGGAACAAAGCCAGATTCAGAGATTTACAGAAAATTTGAAGGGTGGAATCTGCACATATTTCTATGAAGATGCTATTCCAGAGGACAGATACTATGATAGAAAGGCATACTTCCTTGATTCCATAAGGGGATAGACCAAGAGCACAATTATACGGTACAGCAGAAATAACAGGGTCTAATTCTTGTACTCTTGCAATACTTTCCCCAATATCTCAGTTTAAAATATAAATGAAATGTAAAAGATTTAGGCATGTTGTCTGTAGAGAGGAAAACACTCCTAGAGAAATAGTTTTCATAGTTCAAATGTTATGGATGCTTGTTATATGAAATTAATTTGGACAAAGAAAATTATAGACATAGCTCTTTTTCCTTTACTCAATCTTTTCTTTCTAGTCCACATTTATATCAATATTATCCTTGATATTTTTCACACCATTCAAGTACTGAATAACAAGATGTTTATAAGTATGATGCTACTACTCCTGTTTTGCATTTGATTGTTAAATCATTGTACTTGTAATGAATGCAGCTTCTATTGCAGCATGTGTGGGTGTTCCTGATGTGAAATATCTTGGCTTTATTTCTGAGGCAACCAGAACATTTGAGGACACAGAGAAATGTTTTATTTTTAAATGTAGAATACATTTGTGATAGTAAATATTTTGGAATCTTGGTTTCTCTTCTGCTTTTTCCTTGCATTGACTATTTTCATCCTTGGCTAGTCATTTTTTTTATAGATCACCTCTATTATTTTAGTGAACCAGTAAATAAGGAAATGTTTATGAGTATAAATGCCATGAATTAATGTATTTAGAGCTTTTAAATATAATGAGTTGGATTCAGCTGGAGGCATTTGCAACTGTGCTAGATACAGCAAAGGCCTTTATATTCACAACAGGCCTTAGTTGCCCAATAAATTGTTATATAGATGCCCATCCAAATTGGAACAGTTGTCATGAAGAGACCCATGTTTTAGCTTTCTTCCTAAGAATACATTGGGAAAACTACCTCAGGAAATTGAGATCAAAGAACATTTAACATTTTTATTTTTGCTCGGCATTACAAGGCAAGATAGAAGGACTTTGTACATGGATTAAAGAACAAAAGAAAGTATATGATATCATCAAGAGAGTAAAAACATTGAAATGGAAATGGGATGGTCACATAGCAAGAAAAACGGATGGAAGGTAGACCAAAGCAGTCATAGACTGGATCCCACTTGATAAAAAGCATCCACCAAAGAGACCTAAAACAAGATGAAGTAATGACATCAGCAAATATTGTGGGCCCAATTGGCAAAAGAAAGCTCAGGACTGTATTGGTTGGAAACATGCGGAATAGGCTTTCATCCTGTAGTGGATAGATAATGGCTACAATGATGAATGATGATGATATTTGCTTAACGTTTTTATTTTTGAAGGTAGAAAATAGAAATCATACAAAAAGTTGAAAAAGAAGGAAAGTTTCCAAAGACCTCCAAACACATAAAGAGGGTTTTCAACCTAAAATGATAAAAGATGCTAATAGGGAGATACTAACTGAAGATCAAGGAAAGATGGAAAGAGTACATTTAAATATTTACACTGAAACAGCAACATCCAAAATACCTCTAGCACTACAAAAGGAAGTTAGATCAGCAGTACAGTTGTTACTACATTAGAAACTACAGGAACTGGTGGAATAACTACATAAATATGGCAAGAAACAGAAGAATCAGTTCACTTCTAACTAAACCATTCCAGCAAACTTGGAGAATAACACTGGCCCATAAATTGGAAGAGATCAGTTTATATATCAATATCAAGAAAGAAAGAAGACTTGATAGGACAAGTAGTCCTTAACTTGCTTAGCTACAATTGAAGTTATGGTTGATCTAACTGGGGGTACTTCTAATCTGGATTTGAAGTTTTAACAGTTGGCCCCCCGTGGTCACATGATCAACCTATGGGCTGTTAGAAACTTTGGCCACATTTATGCTCATAAGAAGCATAGTTTGATCATGTTTTATGGCAGTTGAGGGCAGGTAATCATGTTTTATGGCAGTTTTGCTGAAAACCAGTATTTGCTTCTGGTTTTTAGTAAAACTGCACCTTTGGTGAACCATTGGTTCACTTAACAATCACTGTAAAAAAGATCATAAAATTGGATTGGTCAATTTATGACCGTCACAATATAAAACCCTGATGAGCAGACTCCATTATTTATGGTCAAGTTCTGCCTGTATTGCACACTATCTTTAATTTCACATGCTGCCCAACAATGCTCAAGATTATTCTTCACAGATTAAAGCCCTATATAGAAAGAAAATGCTTACTAGTCAGGGTGGTTTTTAAAAAGCTTGAGGAACAAGATAATATTGCTGATGCATACTGGATAATAGAAAAAATTACCAAAAAGAAGTCAGTAAGAGCTTTGTTGATTATAGAAATTCCTTTGATTGTGGAAGCTCTATCAAGCTGTGAGATGTCCTTAGGAAAATGAAAATCCCAGAATATCTCATTGTTCTCATACAAAATCTATGCATAGGTCATGAAACCACAGTCCAGACAGAACACAACAAAACAGATTAGCTCTAAATTGACAAAAGAGTAAAAAAAAGTTGTATATTGTTTCCATATTTATTCAACCTATATGCTTTAATATATATTGAAGGGGCCTGAACTGGAAGAAGATGACAGTGGGTTTAAAACTTCTGGAAGAAATTTTAATTACTATGCTATGCTGCAAATGTGAATAATAAGTTCTAGTAATATAAATCAAGAAGTGCTGTAAAAATTTGGATGGTTAAAATTTAATATAAAAAAAACACTAAACCAATGACAATAAGTTCAGCAACTAGGTAAGAATGGATAATGAAAGCACTGATATGGTGGATAACTTTTAGGATTGACCATCAAGAGAAAAGAAGTCAGCAGTTGAAAATAGATGCAATTCAACAGCAATAAAGGTCTTGAAAGATGTATTTAGGTGATATAATGTGTCTATACTAACAAAGATTAGAACTATTCTAACAGGTTTTTCCTGTGGTTTCTAAGGATGAGAAAATTGGGCTATGAAGAAGCAGGATAAAAAGACTATTCATGTTTAACTTCTTTAGTACTCAAGACGATTCCCAACGATTGTTTACATATACATGAAGTAACCACCTTCCCAATTACCTCCTTTCTTCCCAACTACCTTCTTTTTTCAACTTATTCCCAACCTATTTCCTGCCCTCCCATTCTGCCCTAACTTACCTGTGGTCATGAATGGTTGCGTAAGCATTTCACTGCATATTGTACCATGTATGACTGTGCATGTGACCAATAAAATTTGAATTTGAATTTGAATCTAATGAACAGTCATGAAAACTAGTAAGTAGATAATCTGAAACCACTTCTGTCCTATAGCACAATATTATTAAGGTGTTGAGAGAGAGAATCAACTTTGAACAAAATAATTTTATTGTGAAAGATTTGATTTAGAAGACAAACTCTGCCCACTTCCAGGAGTTCGATCCTGACCAGCTCAAGGTTGACCCATCCTTCTATTCTTCCAAGGCTGGTAAAATAAGGATGCAGATTGTTGGAGATGATATGCTGATTCTATAAATCACTTAGGACTATTAAACACTATGAAACAGTATGTAAGTCTAAGTGCTATTGCTATTTCTATTAATTACCCTGTTCAGTAGGTAACAAATGAGCCTTCTAGCATGGCAAATAAATTTGGTTCTAATGGACAAATCAAATGTGCCTAACTGATCCTCATTCTTAGTAAAGATTTTGCAAGGCTTTAAAGAATTCAATTTATTGCTTTTTAGATTTGCAAATATACAAAACTACAAAAGCCATCTGTCTTAACTAGTTGCATTTTGGTATTCTTTAAATTTCTGATAAATTAATTCCTTGCTCAGGAAGAAATTGTAAAGTGAATCATTGTTTACAGTTAATAAATACCCATTCAACTATAAAAGGTCAGAGCCATTTTCATGTGAGTATTATGGCTGACAGATATTTAGCAGTCTCTCCAAATTTTGTTATCTTTATAGAAAGAATGTTCAATTATTCTTTTTAACTTTCCAGACACTTATGAATGAATTCTAAGTTTAGTAGTCATTTATATGATGAGTACTTTTTCCAAGTATATAAATAATTAGTCTGTTCTCAGGATAATGCCAGTGAATGGAACAAGTCAGTTGCTATGGAAGGGCTTTCTCCAGGAGGATAATTAATTATTGGAGAATTGCAGAAGAAGATAGTTTTTCAACTGAAGAACAAATATGGTACACACTTGGAACTCTTTGTGCTCAGGTCTTCTGTTGATACATTCTAGTACTAGATAGAAATAGCCATTTTATTATATATGTAGATTGATAAACAGCTAATCAATCACAAGATAAATTGATAGCTTCTGATATTTTCAATATTCTATGAATTGATTGGTGAAAAGAAGCTATTACGTAGATTGTACCTAAATAAACATCTGCTTATCTTTATTTTATAATTCCACTGCTTAAAAATTCTGAGTCTATTATTTAGATTAAACAAATGCCAGTTTCAAATTTTAAAAAGGTTACTAAAGTTACTAAAGTGTTTCTCTCTCCCTTTTATCTAAGCATTGCTATATTACCAAAATATGTGAAAATGTCAACTAAACCTTGCATAGCCGCAATTTTTTAAAAATTTGTCAAACAGGTACGAGATAACAAGTATAGGTATGAACATGAACATAACAAAGGAAGTAAAAACAGGGACAGTAAGACAGGGATGGTAGCCATGCTGGTGTGCTTATGCACGCCCTCTTTATGGACCTCTTAGAACTGGGGTGAGGGCCACAGTAGACAATTTGAGGTTGAAGCTGTGAGGGTTTGAGGAATTAGAGTAAGGGGGTACGAGTCAGTGTGTGTGAGGGTATGGAGATGCATATAAACATTTGTATATACTCAAATGCTTTGAATTCAAACTATATTTTGAGTTAGAAGCATATTTCAAGTTTCAACATGTATTTAGAAAGAACTAGAAGTACTGGAATAGAATTTTGACTATCCCAAAAGTGTTAGATGCTCACATTATTTCTGGAATGGTTGGAACTGTCCCAGAATACATCCAGTAGAATAAGTTGTCATGACCTTAAAACAGGATGCTTAAAACTTAAAAAATGCATAAATAAATAAACCAGCAGTTTCATAGTGAGTCACATTATGAGGTTTCTTAATTTTGATAATTTATTAATCATATCATTATGGTTTGTAAACTTTTCATTTTCTTTCATTCCATCTTTTCCTATATAACCTTATAACTTAGCATTATAAATGATGGATGATTTTGTCTATTGACCTATCATTGCTGAATGAAACCATACCTTATCCAGTCACAGAGAAATTGAATGATTTTTTTTCATATAACCCAACATATATGTATTTTTATCTGTATATTAACTGAACATATGAAACTTATTATAAATATATATCTGCTCAACATTAGATATTTTAAAATTGAACTTAATTACCATAGTTAAAACAATACTATACTTGATATTTCTGTTGCCTTTAAAAGGATAGATTTCTTTGTAGAAATCCTGTCAGCATAGAAACTTCATCAAGATAATTAGAAGAAAGTATTCATATTAGTGTTGTTATTCTTGGCTTTTCTTCATTTCATGCTGATGGGAAAATATTTTTTGTTGATAATTAACATCAAAGCACTAACTTTTCCCTAGTCAAGGAACCACGGGGAATAGATAATGTTTATATTATTTTAATAAAATACCAGTATACAGATCGAAACTGATGGAAAAGATTGAAGTATTCTAGCTTAAAAGGAAGAAGGAAGTATTTAAAGGATACGATGCTCGGCTGAAATTTAATTGATTCCACTACATGGTTTCTGGAAAAGTTCTTCTGTGTGCTGGCAGAATGTTAGGATACTTGTCATGAAAAATAATGATGTTGTCAAATAATAAGGTTTGCATTTGCTCTCATGCAATATAACATTGCACTGAGACCTGACAAATGCAAATTTCATTATTAATCCTTAAATTGCAACACTAACTATGCAATGCTTAAATATAGTTGAAAAAGAACCAGTTTGGTGTAGTGGTTCAGGCATTAGGATAGAAACCAGGCAATTGTGAATTAGACATGAAGCCAGCTGTGTGACCTAGGACCATTCCCTCTCTCTCAGCCTTAGGAGGCAGACAATAGCAAACCACTTCCAGGAATTAACAACCATTTGAAGATGTGGGCACATGTGCGTATGTGCATAAACATATATTTCCATTTACTTTCAAATAAACACATAGAAACCATTTCTCTTTTTTGACACATTTACTTAAGGAGAAATTAAAGGGGTGCTTAAATTATTGAAAACAATGAAAGAAATATGTTTTATTCTAACTGGGTTTTGCTATATTTTTGAGAACTTTATTGTAGATAAATGGGCATTTTTATGAAATTGGCATGTTCTCTTTATAAATTTAGCTATATCTCTTGAAAGATGAACTTGTTTTCAAAAGTTCTCATCCATTCATGGTTGCTGATTTGCTTGCCGGTACAATTTCTGTTGTTTTTATTTCTACTCCTTAAAGTAAAAGCTTTAATAAAGGCTCTTTGTCCTAATTAATTGCTCCATGGAAAATAAACATATAACTGGAAATTCATGCTTAAAAGCAATCCTTCAGAAAGAAAGTATTTCCTGGAGTGAAAAGATGGTAATATGTCAGACCACCTGTTAGTATTCAGTGAAGTGCATGAACAATTAATGAACAAGAACTAGAATCTGGAGCAGTAAGAAAGCTTTGGGATATTAAGAACAGAGTTTTAATTAATTGACCTCCCTAAAAACAGATACTATACTATCAATACAACACCAATAAAAGGACAAGGAATCATACTGAAAGATATATGGCAAAATAAAACTAATAGACAGTTCAGAGACAATTCTATCACCAAACTGGATTCACAAATCACCCTCACTGGAAAAAAATCCCACACTTAAACATATGAGAACCATATATATAATTGAAAAAAATAATTTCAGCTTAACATGAATTACATTGTTTTTTCAGACCAGGTTTTGCATGCTACAGTGCTTGCTATATGCTTTCTTTCATAATATCATATATGTATGTATTACATATACAGTATAAATGTAAAATTATATGTTTTAAATAAATTTTAAAGTAATGTTAATAATTATGTTTTTATAGTTTCATAAAAACAATTTAAAAAACTCAGAGGAACCAGGGAATTGTTGATAAATATACATTGGTGATTTGTTCTGAGAATTGTAATCAACAGCACATACAAGGTGCTGCCTTTGTCTCTATAGTTCAGACAGTTAAAAGGCATTAGATTTCTATTTACTTTATTGAAGAAAAGAAAAGATGGAAGAAACTTTATTGATAGATATCAATAAATGCAAAATATCATCTCAACTGATCTTCCCAGAATAATTATTCAACTGAAAATTTCATCTGGACAGCAATTTTCAGGATGGGTCATCTTATAATTTTTTTTTAATCAGGGCAAACAATCAAACAACTAAATGCAGAAATTATCTTATTAAAAGTAGAAACTGAAGAATTAATAGAATGCTTTACAGAGTAAAACCATTATTTGTGAAAGAAATTTTTATATTCTGACCACATGTTTGAGCTTGTGGTTCCTGTATGTTGACACTGATGGATTATAATATCACTTAACTGCTTTCTGTATTAAATGTATTTTTTGTGTTGTGTTTTTAACTGTTTTAATTGCTTTTTTGATTGTTTGCCAACCAGAGTAACTGGTTTAAATTGGGCTGTTCTACAAATTGAAGGAATGAGTGAATGAATGTTCTACTTTGCCTGAAGTTTTAATCAGTAAAATGAATAAAGGTTCAGATTAGCACTATTGGAAATCTGGATATATTAAATGCCAACATTTAATTTCTTATCATTTATTTTCCCATGGTACAAAGAATTAATTAGTAATTTTTTTATTCATTTTAAGGGAGAGCCAGGACCAGCAGGTCCTTATGGTCCTGCAGGAATCCCCGGAATTGGATACCCAGGACCTAAGGTAATACACATCAAGTCGTACATAGCTGTATAGATTGCAGGCAGAAAACAGAAGGTTGCACAGTATATTACTGCCTTGTATGAATGGGCAAATGGAACCCTCTTTTTTAGCCTTTCAATGTTTTACATTTCTACTTTTTAAATCATGTAAACACACAAAAATTAAGTATAACAAATATAAAGTATAACTTCCTAGCCCCCAAAACAAAGGGAGAACCTGTGGTGGGTTATGCATTCCTATAAAACAAGAATTGCAATGTCAGGGGGTGAGGAAACTATACAATGAAGGGAAAAAAATTGTATTTCCTAGTTGTTAAATTTGGATATGAAGAGTTCACGTTAATACTGGCAAATGTGAATATCCCTCCAAACACATCCCGGTATTATAAATTTGAATATTAGATAAATTTGGAAGTTATCCTAGACAATATATCTGTATTGTACTCTCTGTCTTTTATGGTATTACTAGGAGATTTTAACGCTAATTAGAATTATCAGTGGTTGTTTGCTTCCATGGAACCTGTAGAAAAACTGTCATTAAGCAGTGATTTCGTAAACCCTAGAACTTCTCCCTCTTAGCCATTAGTCTCAGAAAATGAGTTACAATCCACCATTAAAAGCTTAAAGAGCAATAAAGTCTCAGGTGAATATTTTTTACCAGCAGAATTATTTAAGAAATTTCCTGATTGGTGGTGTTCAGTATTGGCAGTTCTTTTTACACATATAAATAACACCTTCCATATACCAGATGGATGGTAGATGGCAATAGTTGTCCCCATACATAAAAAAGGAAATAAAAAGGATCCATCATTTTGATTGATTGTAGCAAAAATATGTGCTAGATTCATTTTAAATAGAATTGAAATCAGGGTAGAGGAAAACCATATTCTCCCAGAACAACAAGCAGGTTTTAGAGAAAGCTGATCCACCATTAATAACTGATTTGTCTTGAACCATCTAACTGCCAAATATGTTTATTAGAGGAGACCTCTGTTTGCTGCTTTTATAGACCTCACAGCAGCATTTTGATATGCTGATATTTTTTGATATGGTAAACAGAGAAATACTGTAGAGTAAACTGACATCTCTTAAAAAAGAATCTAGACTGCTGGCTTTGATTAAAGCCCTTTACACAAATACCTGTATGAGGGTGCGGTATGGGGTTAATGGAGCTCTGACTAACAAGATTTACACAAATAAAGGGGTAATGCAAAGGTGTATCCTGACCTCATTATTCTTTACTTTATATATTAATGACTTGCCAGAGTTAATGAAGGATCCCATGGTAGATATGCCAATGATATATACCGTAGCAACTTGCTCTATGCTGATGATATGATTTTATTATTGTATTCACAAATAGGATTACATATGCTATTAAAAGATTCAGCTTTTATTGCCAGGATAATTCCTTAATTGTTAATAAATCTAAATAAAAAAATCATTGTGTTTGGAAACATCATCAGAGATATAGATGGCAACTAGACAGTGAACTAATTGAACAGGTTAATACCTTTGTATATTTAAGTGTAACTTTTTCCAAGACTGGATCTTGGGCTTGCCATCATCAATGGAGTATACTTAGAGCAAAGGCTTATGTGAATTTACTGCTTAAACTAAAGAATCATAGTTACTCAGGATCCCTAGCTAGCTCCATTAATTAAAATATATAAAGCTAAGGTTATCCCTATGCTCTTATATGGAGCAGACGTTTGGGGTCTATATTCAATCATATAACTAGATCAAGCACAGTCCCAGCATTTGAGATGTATTTTGGATATAGATCTAAGAATCTGCTGCAGCACTTAGGAATTCATATAATTCATGCACATGTATTATAATTATATATAATTATCCAAAATTATAGCTTATAACTACTGGCACAAAGTCAATGAAGTGGAGACTGATAGACTTCCAAGTTATGTCTACTACAGCAAATAAAATCACAATCACAAATCTCCTGGATCACCAAACTAACACATTTTGTAAGAAGCTATGGCCTTCCTGTCTCTTACATAACAGGAAAAGAATTTTAAAAAAGAGTTGCCCAAAGAATTAAGGATATAGAAGTACAAAATGATACTGCTGGTGGGTAATTTGAAATGGCTGAGAAAATAGAAACATACTTTTCAAGTAGACAGCTATTTAAAGTTACAACTGCTGAAATATCTTAGGGAGATAATTATGCAAGCAAAATTAGAACACTTGACACAATGGTCAGATATGGGAGATTCCATTCTATACCCTACAATGAACATTTCTGCATTTGCAGAACGGCAGAGATAGAAGATCTGGATCATATCCTATTTGTTGCCTGTATAAGAGGGTGAGAGACAAGTACCTAGGTCTATATACCAAACAAATGACACATTGAGATCCCCATATCAAAACAACTTAACTTATGCACGGCCAGAATCTGAAAATAGCATTTAATACGCCACAGTACTTAAGCAAAATGGTTCAGCTGAGATCGGCATATGAGGGACTGATTGGGGTAGATTGTAGGGGTGACACAGAAATATAATTTTATCATATTTTATTTATCTATATATTAAATTATTGTATTTTATTCCAATTTCAATTTAAACTGTATTTTATTCCAATTTCATTTTAAACTGTATTTTATCCAATTCCATTTTAAACTGTATTTTATCCAATTCCATTTTAAACTGTTTCTATCAGATTTTAGTAATAATTTGTGGCTGGAACTCTGCACTTTGATAGGGCCCAAGGGCTAATCAATAAAGTAAACTAACTAACTATAGTACACAGTAATCAAAGTAACACGCAGTAAAATTTTATTTTGCACATCCTACCAATATATATTACAGGAATTTTTATTTGGCGTATTGGGCAAAATTAAAGGCAAAACTTTTTTATGCAGCATATTCTCAGCTTTTCTGTTTCTATATTGTTTAGTGGACTAATTTAATAGTAGAGACAGAGCAGTCCTGCCAATTTAATTTTGATGTTTGTTTTGCTAACACAGCTGCTTGTACTTACATTACCCATGATATTTTTAAATAGACTTGGTTAACAAATTTGCTATTTCATTTTCTAATTATTGCACTGGGCTTTCCTTGAAATACTGACATAAATTACAAACCTAACATATGCATGTTTCCCTAAAAATCATAATTATTATAACTGGCAGTATAAATTGCCTTTTGAGGAAAGGCTAGTTCCTCATACACAGATTTAGATCTAGGACTTAAAGAATTTTTATTATTTAGTATTATATTAGAATCACATTCTGCCTTTCCTCTGGAAATTCAAGATAATTTATAGAGGGTCTTTCCTTACTTAAATCCACAAATTATATTGTTATAGTAGTGCTAATTCTATGCAATTCATCTCTGGCATATGGTTCATTATATTAAAGTTTATGCTGTTTACATATTAGGATTATTTTGAAAAATTGCTCTGTTAATTGTCTTAAGTATCCTTGCTGCATCTGAAGAAGTTGGCTCTAACTTGCAAGGTTTATGCTAAATTAAAAGTTAGTCTAAAAATTACTGAATGTATTCTTTAAAACAATAACATGCTTTTATATCAATACATAAAAGAAAAATAATTCAGAAAGCAGTAAGGTCACAATGATATTCATTACTCTCTAAATGTAGGAAATGAGGGAAGTCTAAAATTTAATGGAAATTATTCCAAGTAGAACAAAAAGATATTGCAATGATCATGCAAACAGCATAATATAAAGATGTATGATACACTGTATTTCTTCATATCTGCTATTTAGACAGGAATTAGCTGATCATAATTATAGTATATTATAAATTAAGCATTAATACAATAGGTGATAACTTTCACATAATATAAAATTCACAGAAGTTTTTTTAAAACAAAAATAGGAATTATGATTAAAAAGCTATAAAGATAAAAACATTTCTCAGAGTCTTTGGAGTTGGTATTATGTCTAATTATACTTTGTTAAAGTCATTCATATATTTATATTCCTTCTTTGCAAGGCAAATAACAATACCAATTGTCAAGCACAACTCCTCCAATTCCCTTTTCCTTTTGGGAAAAAAATGGCGAGGCCTGCAAAAATCATGATTATCAACTTCAGAATCTGTCCAAAAGTTTCAGATTGCTAACATTCATGATAAACCACTAGAAATAACTAAAATATCCAGCATAGGATATTTGCAAGAAAATAGCAATTTTTAAAAGCCCAACTTTAATTTTCTTCTTAAGAATGTATTCAGAAATGCCTGGTATTCTTTTTGTACATTGTATTCTGATCCATTAAGCCAAACTTACAGTGTCATGTCATCACGTGATGTATCGTGACTTTCCCCACTTTGCTACAACAGAGTAGGCGTGGCCAGTGTGTGATGCATCTGGCCCGCAGGTTGTGAGTTTGATACCCCTACATTAAGCTCTCCCCCTTGTCTTTGCTCTTATAACATGGGCAAATAAGCAGTCACTTAACATGTATCAATAAATCAGAATTTGCCCTCCTAGGTAGCTCTGTCGGAGGTATCAAAAATGTCAAGATGGAAGCACAACCATGTGTGATTGGGGTCAACTGTTTGACCTGCCTCCCGCTCCCTCCCCTTTACCCTTTGCTATTCCACTGCAGGTCCCCTTCTTTCAGCACCTAAAATATCCCATCTTATTTCTATCTTTTTCCAAATATCCCTTAATATTTGACTGCTCTTTACTAGATAAATAGATGAATAGAGGCAAAGTCTTCAGAATTTTAGGAAGGGCAAAAGTAAGAAGGCACAAAGATCAGTGATAAAAGAAAAATTTACAATACTGAGAAATCTGTTCATGTTTCTACTCTGCTTTGTTTCTCAGTTGTACTTTCATTCCCTGCTGCTAATTTAGTTTTATAATGTTAGTAGCAAATTAATTTTTCTACAGGATACATTTTAAATAATTCTTTATTATTTTAAAGAAGGCAAAAGAATTTACATTTTCAAAACACTGCATAACCCCAAGCAAATAATCTCTTTCTCAACAGGATTCCATGATTTGTTAATGCATTCAAAATATTATCTCAAACACAACTTGACTATCAGGAAAAACAGCTACAATTACATTACTTCCACAATATACCATGAAGTAAAGAAAATAATCTTTTATCAGACAGTTCAGTATCAGACTTTAGCAAGGAGAAGATAACCCTCTAAAACAATCTTTTACTTTCAAACAAATCCTAACAATCTTTCTGGATTGGAGATAATGTTTTCCCATCAGTTCTTAACAATGTTTTCTTTAAATAATATTATTAGCTAAAATAGAAGAGTGGAAATAAACCTGTATTTCATTAAAGGCTACTTGATTAATTTACATAGTGCAGCATAACCCTTTGAGTTGCATAACACTTTGAGCGAGTAAGTGGCAATATAAATAATAAAAAACAAAGAAACAACCCATATAAATAAAAAATACTAATTTTTTCTTAAAGAGCAGAAGAAGGAGGAAGAACATACAAGTACAGCAAAATTTAGATCTCATATAAACTGGTATCAGAGTTCAATATTTATCTTTTCAAAAAAGGAACAAACTTCACCAAAGCTAGCATGGTATAAGAAATATATTGGAGATGAGGCAACTTGGGACACTCCAGAGGTTCTTGGATTGTACATCCTCTCTCATTCTTGGCCATGATTTGCTTATCCCTAATAATATCATGTTAATGGTATTCCTTATTCATTGACATAATCAATGAAGCTCAAGGCTAAACTAAATCATCTAAGCTGCTTTCCATTAACTGCTGTTTAAAAGAATGGCATTTAAGTATTTGCTTCCAAATAATTAAATACATAATTTTTCCCATAAAAAAAAATTCAAGATACAATTGCTGTAAGAAAATAGTAGTGGTTAAGAGGAAACTCCTTTTCCTCTTGCTATTTTCCTGTTTTGAATTTTCAACCTATAAAGACTATTTTTCATTTTAAAAAAATATATATATATGACTGGTTGGACAATCTATACTGTAATTTCAAAGGCAGAAAAGTATATTATATGCAAGCATTTCTCCTCTTTTCATATGCCAGATTTCAATATTTCTTTCCTACTTTACGTGAAGCGAGAATTTCCTGTTATGTTTAAATTGGGGAATTACAATTTAGTCGTCACTGGAATCAATGCTTACAAAGAAAAAATGAACCTACTCTCTCTGCATACTGTGGTCCTAACAAAAATCTTAACCAATCATATCTCTCTTTAATTTGTTGTTGTTTTGTTCTTTTTTCATTTTAATTTATGAATTTAGGTTGATATCCATACCAAATACTGTTAAGTAGCATGTTTCTGTGAATAGGAAGAACAAATGATGATCTTGTTACATACCAGAAGTCCAAGTTAGAATGAAACTTCAACTCCATAGCAAAGAAAGAGAAGCAGTTTAGTTTGTAAGTAATAACATAATTTAGAGTACATAGATAATGACCACCACCACAACAACTGTATTTTACAATAGATTTCATTTGTTAAAATCACACTATTAAAATAGCACTGTATAGGTTTAGGCAACTTTTCTTTACCTTCAACATAGTGAATTGGTATGGCTGGTAACCTTTGAAACTTTCATGGATAGCTGCCATGGTATGAGATGTTTTTTCCCAAAAATGAAGAAGAGTTGTCTGTAATGGAAAGAAATATGATTCTTCAAATGACATCTAATAGTTAACATTTCTTTCACATCAAACAAAAATTATCCAGCTGCAGATATTTTACTACATAAAGTTACCTCTCTGTCACATAAAAACGATATAACTCTCATTCCTAAAAATAGCCCCTAAATTTTATAGATTCTTTCTTTATGAATACCTGATATGTTGTAAGGACGTGAGACAGAAGATTACATCTACTTGCTCCAAGAAGATCCACTTTCTGACAGACATCAGTTTTCAATTTGTCAAAATTCAATTTTGTATGACGGACTTGTGCTTGGACCTATCAATATAAAGATTACTTGAAAGAATAAGAAATTCTTAAATATCAGATCATCCAAATTGCTTCCCTTGGTTCCAAAATAACATTTAATTATATTAAATTAATCATAATTATATCACTGTTTTGTATTATACATCTCTTCTATTTTTAATATTACATCCTTCAATAAGAAGTTTTCACAGACCCTTCCTGGAGTTATTAGAAAATAAATATAACTTGTTGAGAAACAGTGTACGGTTCACTTAGTTCTTAACTTCTTTATTCTTGGTAGAAAGAGAGAAAATCAGAATGTTCAAGAATCTGATGACTCTTAAGGGTGTGCCTTGCTGGCTAGCTGAGGTCTCTTTTCTATAAACATTGCGATGTTATTTTTCCAGTAAAAATCAAGGAGTAGAACTCAGGGAGGAAGTGAGAATTCAGACCAAAGGCTTCAAAATTGCTGGCAGAAAAATAATCAATAAGACAAATTTGGCAAGCAATTCACCAGGAACCAACGATTACATCCTCAAGGGATCTGTTAATTCTTTTTCAGTGCTACTTTGTTCTGTTTCGGATAGGTTTATATAGTATATATTACTAATCTCTTATCTTTTTTGTTATGATTGCTTCTGTTAACATGCACATTTCAGCCCATTAACTTGAAGCAACTAACACAGGTCTTTTACTTTGATATCTCCCTGAATATAAACATGTATGGAAGGATATGGCAGGCTTCCACTGATATTTGTGTGATACAGATACTCAATTCCTCCTTGCTACAAATCCATGATTGCAATATCAGTAGAGTCATTGGTTAAGTCTATGCTACTTGGGTAGACGTGGCCTGGGGAAAAATATCTGTAAAATATCTGGCATGTAAGTAGGTTTTTTCCAGGCTATTTGCATCATTTCTGAAGCTAAACAGGAAAGAGGCATGATACTTGTTCGCAATATATTTATTTTTCCATCACCTATTAGGAACATATTTCAAATGAACATTTTCACACAAGCCACCTTCAACTAAACTGAATGATTCTCAAATGTTCTCCATTTAGACACTCCTGATTCTTTAGTGATCCTGGTAAAATCAATCAGAGAATAAGCATCTACTGCAGTAAAAAAATTAATATGGAATATGATCATTTGAAAAATGCTTCTATTCAAATTTTATAAAATATCTATAATGTGTGTAATCAGTGGATCAATGAAAATATTACATGATAAAGTAATTATAGATGAATTTAACAGAGGGGAAAGGGGAAAAATGAATGGAAAAATAAAAAGATATACACTTGTTGGATGTACACTATTTTCTTCTAAACAGAGAAGATGTTAAGACTGTCACTGTTATATGTCAAACTGCCCTTATTTAAAAATAGCTTACTTTCAAGAAGTTGAATTGGCATTGCAGCTTAAATATTTTGAAGTTTTAAGAATTTATGGTCCAATTCAAAGATTATCACTTTAAATGAAGAACAATGGTTCCCCTTTCAATATATGCCACAGCTTCTATCTCTGGCTGTACCCTAATTTCAGAAAATCCCAAGAGAATTCACAGTAAAGGACATATATGGACAGAGTGGGTAGCTTTGAGGGATATGAAAGGTCTAATTAAATAGCCTCCCAACCTACTCAAATGCTCCAGATCCATGAGCAAATTTAGAATAACCACTTAATAGTTCTAAATGAATTCTGTATGGTTGGTTGCAATGGAAAAACAATAATAAAACAAAACAAAACAAAACAGGAAGAGAATGAAATATATGGCAGAATTTTAAAAAGGCAGAGCATGCCAATATTAGACTATTCTGAGTTTGAAATAGAATTGTTATCCATTCTTAAAACCAAGCTGAGTGGTTTGCAACCTAATAATAAAAATCTATCTACAAACAAAAATTGAAAAATTCCTGGGGGAACTCTACCTCCAAAGACACAGGACATAAGAGTTCAGGGATGCTGCTCCACTGCAGGAAGAGGAGAAGTAAGCAGCATTCTCCACTGATTCATTTGACCCAGTTCCACAACATGATAGTTAGTGATATTTGGGGCAGGGGCCCTCAGAAACAATAACAGCCACTACCTTATCCTGCCCAGAAGTCAGTGAGCATTACATACAAAACCAGGGAGAGCATATTTCAGAAAGAACAGATGCATCCTCTGCCCAATGTCAAATCAGGTTTCAAAAACTAAGGCTTGGTCAACCCTCTCATCTATGGTAAGGTCATGGCTGAAGGTTGAACTAGATTAAGTGATAGTAGCGGATGTCCAGAATTGCTGAGGCTTTAGAAACCAAGTCATGGAGCCAAACACAAGGGACCAGAATGCACTATGAGTAAAGAAGCAATAGACTCCTATATAAACATATAGGAAAGGGACTACTTACAGTGAAATAGACTCAATCATTCTTTATGTCATTTTTTATTTTAAAATGCCACTGTTTATTATATAAGAATAAAAATAATGAACATTGTGACTATCAATATTAACATTGTGGTTTAACTTATACATTTATATTACATCTTAAAACTTTGTCCAACTTATTTTCTGAACCAGGATTAATCTATAACGATCTAATCTAAATGTAGTAATTGTCTTAATATAAAATGTCTACAGGTTTTCTCAGTCATTCAGATCATGGTTGTCCCAAAGATGCTTTTTCAAGAGTCAACTGGATTTTCTGTTTTTTCTTTGAAGATGTTTTGCTTCTCATTCAAGAAGCTTCTTCAGCTCTGAAACTGAAGTTTCTTGAATGAGAATCGGAATGTCTTCAAAGAAAAACCCAGAAAGTCCTGTTTAAATATAAATATTAGAGCCAGAAGGTAAGAAAAAAAGTACAAATGCTCATTTTCAGCTTAATAAAATAAGCTGATTATTAAATATAAATTGAAAAGATGTATCATTCACCAAAGCTTATAGATGAACATTCCAATTGACTCTAAATTGTTCCTGGAAGAGTGAAGCTACATGACACATAAATAAAAAAACAATTGTTTCTAATCAATCAGGATTCAGAGAAAGAACTCATATTGAGATTTTCTGAGAGTTTGCTGCTTGAAAGTTTTGTTATCACCTACTTAAGACTCTAAGTGAATGAAAATTGCAGGGTAACAGAAATAAAACAATTTGCAGGAAATTTGTATAACATTCACAATCCCTCTGTTAAGGGAGTTGGTAGGTTTTAAAATCTGGTTTGATCCAGATAAATGTCCTTTAATAAGATGTTTTAAATGTTCTTTAGGTATTGCCTAATGTTTATTTGAAAAAAAAAGTACAATAAACTAAATGTCCCTTAATATATTATAATAAATGTATTTTATATGAACTGATTTACTTTACCCAAATAAAATTCAAAGATTTACAAGCTAATCAATTAATTTAGCCATAGGGGTTGCAAGCCAGTGACTTCTGTGCTGGTCCCAAGCCTGGATAAATAGAAAGGGTTGTGTCAGGAAGGGCATCCAGCGTAAAAACATGCCAAATCTAAATATGCAAATCACCAATGTTAATGCTGTACTGGATCGGTTGAAGCCCGGATTAACAACGACCGTCACCAGTGCTGTTGACCTACAGGGTGCTGGCGGAAATTGGACTACTGTTGGTCGAAGAAGGAGAGGAGGCAGAAGGATTTGTAGATAGAAAGAGAAGAAGAAAGGCAGCAGTGTAGATCTGACAATAGGGATTCTTAATGTTGGCACAATGACTGGGAAGAGAGCTGGCAGACATGAAGAGAAGGAAGGTAGATATCCTGTGTGCAGGAGACCAGGTGGAAGGATAGCAAAGCATGTAGTATTGGAGGGGGATACAAACTGTTTTATTATGGTGCGGATAGGAAGAGAAATGGGGTAGGAATGATCCAGAAGGAGGAGCTTGTGAGGAATGTTTTAGAGGTGAAGGTGGAGGTAGAGGTCAGACAGGATGATCAGTTTGAAGCTGGAAATTAAAGGATAATGTTGAATGTAGTCAGTGATTACGCTCCACAAGTAGAGTGTGAGTTAGAAGAGAAGGAGAGATTCTGGAGTGAGTTAGATGAGGTGATAAAGAGTATTCCCAGAGGGGAGAGAGTGGTGATTGGGGCAGATTTCAATGGGCACGTGGGTGAGGGGAACAAAGGTGATGAGGAGGTGATGGGCAGGTTTGGTGTTAAAGAAAGGAACCTAGAAGGACAGATGGTGGTGGATTTTGCTAAGAGAATGGAAATGACTGTAGTTAACACCTATTTCCAGAAGAGGGAGGAACATAGTTACATATAAGAGTGGAGGTAGGAGCATGCAGGTAGACTACATTCTATGTAGACGAGGCAATCTGAGAGAGATTAGTGATTGCAAAGTGGTGGTAGGAGAGAGTGTAGCCAGACAGCATCGGATGGTGGTGTGTAGGATGATTCTGACAGTCAGGATGAAGAGGAGAGGAAATATAGAGAAGACGACCAAGTGGTGGAAGTTGCAAAAGAAAGAATGTTGTGAGGAATTCAGACAGAAGTTGAGACAGGCTTGGGTGGTCAGGAAGAACTTCCAGATGACTGGGAAACTACAGCAGAAGTGATCAGGGAGACAAAGGTGCTAAGTGTATCATCTGGAAGGAGGAAAGAAGATAAGGAAATGTGGTGGTGGAACGAGAAAGTACAGGACAGCATCCAGAGCAAGAGGCTAGCTAAAAAGAAATGGGACATAGAAAGGACTGAAGACAGTAGACAGGATTACAAAAAATTGCAGTGTAGAGTGAAGAGGGAAGTGGCAATGCCAAACAGAAAGCATATGATGAGTTGTATGCCAGGTTAGACATGAGGGAACATGAGGACTTGTATAGATTAGCGAGACAGACAGATAGAGATAGGAAGGATATGCAACAGATAAGGTGATTAAAGACAGAGATGGAAAGGTGCTGACAAGTGAGGAGAATGTGCAGAGAAGATAGAAGAAGTACTTTGAGGAACTGATGAATGAGGAAAATGAGAGGGAAAAAAGAGGGGAAGATGTGAATATTGTAGAGCAGGAAGTAGCAAAGATTAGAAAGGATGAGGTGA